>JABMDO010000889.1:0-40626 GCA_014851415.1 Cnaphalocrocis medinalis | reverse complement strand
CAAAAAAAATTATTCAAATCGCACCAGTAGTTTCGGAGATTAGCGCGTTCAAACAAACAAACAAAACAAACAAACAAAACAAACTCTTCAGCTTTATTATATTAGTATAGATTTTCTCTCCCACAGACCTAAGAAAGTGATATAGTAAACAAAGTGCAAGACCGCCAAGTATTTTACGCTCAGGTTTATAATGTAATCTCTTTACAAATTAATTCAAGAAGCTCTAGGTATTAGACTATTTGTGTGGGACTAGTGCAAGTCTAAATAGGTAATACAGCTCATAGTACAGAGGTTCACTAGTTTGAGACCAGGTTGATTGGTGTGATTGTCTGACTTCATAAATTTTTTGACAGTGCCAGTAGCCTCCGGTATAAGCCATACTTAGCAGTGGGCGGAAGGGGGATACAATGATGATGATGATGATGAAAACTCACATCCTTTCCCGATAGCACAGCTTCGTCCAACAGATCCTGGGCTCGTCGGCAGCGGTCCCTGAAGCGGATGAACTTCTGCACTGAGTCCATGCAGTACTGACACAGGTGCTGTGGCATGTCAAATGTTTCGAAGATCTGGAATATAATAATCACGCTATAGTCTATTTCAATTATGATGTCTTTCTGGACATTTTGATGAACATAACTTTGCACGTTACGTGTTCTGCTCTGAATATTGATATGTAAGGAGACATCGATATTTCAGTGGCATCGATTATCAATTTGTGACCAATTTTAATCGAATTAACATTCAACAACTAAGGTTTATAGAGATTGTCGAAAGGACACTTTTAGACTTTATTTAGCATTACAACAAACAAACTTAAGAAAAACACCTAAGACTTATTGTATAGTCCGCGGCATCTAACAAAAGTGATGACCGTTAGTTTGCGAACTTGTAAAACGAATTTCTACTAAAATTGATTTCTGCGCACTCAAGGTCATTGCTATAGTTTAATGCAATTCATGCCGTAAACTATACAGATCAGACAACTGAGGAAATGCGTCCAGCTAGACTAAATGTCTACCTACTTTGTATTTTTTAGGATCACTGGCTTGTGACGCAGCCGGGAATGAACGCCACTATTAAATAATAATCACAAATAACTCACCGGGTTCCCTACAATATCTTCGAGGGCTTCCATCAGATCATTTTCAGATAATTTGAACAATTTCGTTTTTGTCGCTAAGCAGGCCCGACATGCTGATAAATCGTTGGTTAAATCCGTTACAGTTTCTTCAGCTACCATTGTATTTACTTATTTCTCTCACAAATAATGAATTTCAGCAAGTTTTGTTTACAAACAATCAAAGTTCGAAAAACACTGAGTGTTCATCTTCGTACGAATTTCTGTGCACAAAATCTTCATAACCAAAAAAGAGGATGAAATTGTGTGTTGGCTTGGGGCATTGCTTTGTGACTCTATGGTTTTAGTAGTTTTTCTCTCGCTCTTAGAAAGAGAAGAAAGCTTAAATAACAAAAGCTTGTTCCATTATATTTGAAAATTATGACACAGTCGGGAACAGTTAAAAACTTTAACCAAGGGATTGTATCACTTTGACTTGAAATATCAAAAATTATGAAAATAATTTTTGAAATGGAACATCACCATGCACACGCTTTATGTCAACTATAAATGTCAGTGTAATGTCACACTGTCAATGTTGCTAGTATTTTATTGAATTTTCTTCTAAATTTTAATGCATTTTTCTTAAGCGACTGAAATTAACAATAAAATCGTGAAAATAATTGATAGCATCCATTTTCTATACTTTTTTGGCAAGGCAGGGCTTAAGGAGCTTTTGAACTTTTATTATGGTTTAGCCAAGCTGTCGATTGCTTTTTTCATATTTTTATTACTCAAAAATATTGATTTGTAGGAATTGTAGGTAATGTATGTCTTGAAATTAATTGATGGCGCCACTACCACTTACACCACAGAGTATTGAAGGCAGCCGTAGGCCCCACCCATTAGTTATAACATCTGGGGACTCCGTTAATTCCCTAAAAATATTATGTTTACATGCAGATAACATGATTAAAGATGTAACGGGAGCTAAGAAAAAAATTAAATCTACTATAATTACTTTTACTACCAATTCCTTGTAACCTTGAAAAACGTTTAGTTTCCTCTCTATTAATTGAATTGTATAATACTGACTGTCCTATATAACTTGAATATTATTTAATTTTGACCAAATAACTAAACGCTATGTGACAGATCGCAAGCGCCATATTGTTTTGTTTGTCTGATGAATGCAAAGATATTGTATATAAGAACTAGATGGCGTACTCATTACTTGCATTCGAGCCTCGTGAGATGTTTATAACTTGATTGGCGTCCTACTCTAATAAGGTGACCACACGATTTAGATTTTCGATTACAATTATTGTTTGTCAAACTCAGTCCACCCACGTGGGAGTCGGACATCGCTTTCTCTAGGAAACTCGTGAAGCCCATTCAAACTAGAAGGGCTAGCACGAACGTTTCAAAGTATCGTACACAAGTTCCAAATTAAAATTCCTTATTATGTATACGTACGATACGAAGAGACTACCGACTTTTCGAAAAGTTTGTGCTAGCCCTATTAGATTTTTTATTTACCTACCTATAATAATACACTCTGCGGCACATTTAACCGGCCATAGCGTATTATTCATACAAACGTACACACTTTGCGATTTGAAGGTTCTAAGGAGCAAGAATATTGACTAAAATTTAATTTTTTTCACAAACTCTTGGGGAAACTGGGGACACTTGATCCCCATTGTTAGTTCTATAAAAACAAAACGTACATAGGTTGGCAATTTTGTTAACTACCTACTGTTCCTCATTATTTGATTATTATATTTATTAGTGCTTCATATATATATTTTTTTTGCATTTTCTCAGAACTTTCCAAAAGGATCAATTGTCCCCTATTCTGGGAGACTTGATCCCAGTAACAGGTAGACAAGATCTTAGGGGATCAAATCTCTCTAATGCAAATTTGAAATAAATGAAAACCCGGTGTCTTTATAAAAGCATTATTTAATTTAACAAAATATTAAATTTATATTGCTTTACATGTCTCACATGTTTCACTCAAGTATTAATTTTATGAGCATTGAGTCTCAGTCTTAGAAGAAATTTTATATTTTCATAAATATAAAATACAGCTTTGAAAATTTACATTTTATTGCATTAGCACTATATGCGAATGCACTATCTATATGAACTGATCATCATCTAAAGGTTGGACTTACATTAGAAACGTTTGAAAATCACTTGTTTAGTAATTTTTCCCGGTATGACGGTAAGCCACCTTTTTTTAATTTCTTCATTCTTTGGAAATCTGAAACAGTAAAAAATCCAGTCTTTAGATGACAAGCGAAATGGACACCCTACTCAATGCAAAAATAAAACTTTGACTAAACACTTACTTACGAAAAGATACACCGCAACCTTTATATGATTCACTTTTGCATCCTATCACACAACAAGTGAGAACCATTATTAAATAAATAAGCACAATTTTTACACTTTATTTTTGTCGTCACAATAATACAATCTTTCAAATTATTTTTGCCGCCGCCATATTGGTGATGTCCAGACGCCAAGTGTTGCATATTTATTATAATTAAAACTACCATATCACCGACTTTTACATAAAACTAGTCGTTTATCATGGTTTAAAATTAAAAAAATAAAAAAGACATTATTAATTCCAACGTATCATTCCTTTAAATGATTCAATATTTTGAAAGTTCCCCAGAAGAAGAAATATAAACTTTGCGTAAGTTATACCACAAAGGTTTTTTTTTTTATGATGGCAACCCTTTAGACAAGGACATATTCCTGTCGATCGCCATCTCGCTCGGCTCGATTTTCTGTAAAGCGATTTGGCATTTCAAAGTAATCTTTATTCTCACTGCATAGAATCGAAATTAACATTGCATTCATTTTCATAGTACACCATCTTGTTATAGTGTAAAATCTTTGGATGAATGCTGATGATAAAACGGAGTGATTATATTCTCTTTGGCTGATGAAAAAAAAAACTGAATTTTGCAGTTTTGTTACAGAAAAAGCGCGGGAACCTTGAAACGAGTTGGCGGTCTTTTCAATTGCTCCGATCAAATTTTTTGGAAATTAATTTGTATATATAGTTTATAGTCATTATTTTTTGAACATTTTACTTAATTAGTGTTATAAGTACTGTATATATTATCTTCACTTGGTAAGTCTTTGTAAATTTTCTTCTGCGAAGATGGCGAAGAAGCGGAAAAAGGCTCTCGCTGATACAGGGCAGGTAACAGTTTTTGAGTCTGAAGGGACCAGTGACTCGGAGTCGGATCGCGGGCTAGAGGAAGAGGAGGACAAGTACTCGCCCTACCGAGTTACCGACTACTGTCGTAGGTACCCGGAGGACAGCGTTGCAGGCCACGAGTTCGTAGTTTTTGTTGAAAGCTGCAATGAAAATTTAATGGGGACAAGAGATATGATGCATCTTAGTAATTGCTTCACTAGATTTGTCAAGGGCATAAAGTATCTAAAAAAAGTCAATAAATATAAGGTCGGAGTAGTCTTCAACAGCCCTAACTTGGCTAATGCTTTCCTCGACAACAATACTTTCTTGCGTGAGCAAAATATTAAAGCATCCATCCCCGCAGGTACAACAGAATTGACTGGGGTCATCAATGGTGTCCCCACAGACATGTCGAACAAAAAAATTTTCAAGGCTTTGTCTAGCTCTAAAAAAATAATATGTGTTAGACGACTTATGAAGAAGGCTAAAGTCGATGAAAAGTTCCAACTAGTACCCACCCAATCGGTAGCAATAACATTTTCGGCATCAGTGTCTCTCCCGGACTACGTTTACATAAAAATGTGGAGATTACCTGTACTGCCGTATATCCCACCAGTAAAGCAATGCTTTAAATGTCTTCGGTTTGGCCACCTGGCAAAGTTCTGCCACAATTCTCAGAGGTGCTCTATTTGTACAGGTTCTCACAGTTTTAAAGAATGCGAGGTTCCTTCTGAAAGGGCAACATGTGTCCATTGCAAAGGGAATCACTTGTCTGTGTCAGGTCAATGCCCTATCAAAAAACAAAAGATATTGGAAAATAAAACAAAATACTCAACAACTTCTTTCACAGATATAATGAATAACAAAGAGAAAAACTTTCCATCCCTTAAAAAACCTGAAAATAGTCAGGAACTAATAAACTTAATACTAAGCAATGAAAAAGCACTTAGTCTAATAACGGAATCCTTAATTAAAGTCTTGACTTTAAACAAAACAAATAATACAAGTATAAGTTCCCAAATTATTACAGACACCATTAAAGAAACTTTACAGTACAAAAACTGTAAAGCCTCCTCTTCGCGCGTTACTTAAACGTAGCGCAATGGAATGCACAAAGTTTGCTAAGCAATCGTCATGAGCTGCAGAGGTTCCTCTATGATAACGATCGTTGTCGTGGAGGGGCCTCTGGGGCTCATGGCGATTGCAACAATCGTATCATACACATAGCATTAATCAGCGAAACGTGGCTGAAGCCACATATAAAATTTAACATGAGTGGTTACACTATTGTGAGAAATGACTGTGGTAATGATCACAATGGTGTGGCCATTCTAGTTCATAATAGTTTGAAATTTACTAAAATTAATACATTTTTTGACAATTCTTTGCAAAATATAGCAATTCAGATAGAAATTAACAAAAAATTGCTAACTTTAGTCAGCTTTTATGTACCAGGTAATTGTTCTCCCAGGTTTGATAAAAATAAACTAGATCATATAATTCGTAGTCTTCCAAAGCCTTGTATTGTTGCAGGCGATTTTAATGCTCATCATACTTCTTGGGGTTGTACAAATATTGATTCACGTGGTCGTGACATTTTGGATATTATTGATGATAATAATCTTGTTCTCTTGAATGATGGTCAACCTACTACAACGGGTTCACACATTGCAAGACCCAATGGTCTTGATTTAACTTTTGTCTCTGCATCAATTTCTTTGTCATGTGAATGGAAAGTCTGCTCAGATTCTCTTGGTAGTTATCATCTGCCTACCCTTACTTCATACACATTTGGCTCTTCTATGCAATCTCCCTCAGTCTCTGCAAACATCCCTCAGCATGCCAACCTGAAATTAGTAGATTGGAGTGAGTATAAAAAGAAAATAAATGAGATGTTAGTTAGTTTCCAAGTTGATCATTCAGATTTAGTTTCAAGCTACAACATTTTTTGTAATTTAATTCATACTGCCATAAACGAGTCTTTAATTATCAAACCTTCAACCAAACAGGCACAACAAAATAATGATTCTAACCATCATATAAAACAAAAAAGAACTCCATTGGTATGGTGGAATGGCACTTGTGCAAAAGCTGTGGATAGTTGTAAGCAGGCCTTTATTACATTTAAATCTAATCCATCTGAGGAAAATTATATTTTATTTAAACGTGCTCAAGCACTTAAAAAAAGAATCCTAAAACAAGAACAAAGAGAAAGTTGGCAGAAGTTTTGTTCGTCAGTTTGTAGGCTCACTCCCATGAATCAAATTTGGTCTAAGATGAAAAAATTCGGCAAAAAGTTTTCAACACAAAGTGAGTTTTGTGACTGTGAATGGATAAATACATTCTTAGGTAAATACACTCCAGATACAGTTATAAATAATCCAAACAATAAAACAAGTACAGCCAATTCCTTTTTAGCCAATAACTTTTCAATCACAGAACTAAAGTCAGCTTTACATTCCAGGAAAAATACTGCGACAGGCTTGGATTGGATATCATACAAAATGATTAAATTATTAAATACAACTAATCTTTCCACATTTTTATATTTGTTAAATTGTCTTTGGTCCAAAAATATTATTCCAGAACAGTGGAAAACTGATTGCTTTATTCCAGTATTGAAACCCCAAAAATCACCAGATCTTGCTGATTCCTATCGCCCTATTACGTTGAGTTCATGTGTAGGGAAAATATTTGAACAACTTATAAAACAACGTTTAGAGTACTTCATAGAAAGCAAAAGTATCTTACCAGACAATCAATTTGGTTTTCGACGTGGTCGCTCTGCTAGGGAAAGTTTGAGTCATTTTTCCTTAGACATCAACAATAGTCTTTCTCAAAATGGGTATACAGTAAGTGTTTTCTTTGATGTGGTAGGCGCATTTAATGGCATCAATTTAGATACCCTCTCTAACATCTTAATTGGCTTGCAAGTCCCTGGAAAAATAGTTAATTGGATTTTTAACTTTTTAAGTGAGCGAACAATATTTGTCAAACATGGAAATCAGTTATTTGGCCCAAGATATTCTTATAAAGGTGTATCTCAAGGTGGAATCTTAAGTCCTTTGCTCTTTGTTCTCTACATCCATCAGCTAAACAATGTTTTAGGGCCCCAAGTTAGTAATTTACAGTTTGCTGATGATTTGGTTGTATATTGTTCAGGTAGTAATCTTTCGCATATTTTGGAAACAATCAATGCTGCTCTCCAAAGACTACAAGTTTATTATGAGAGTCTACAATTGGAAATCAGCACTGAAAAAAGTAAAGTAGTTATGTTTTCTAAAAGGCCGTTTAGACATTCAAATATCTCTATTTACTATGGTAGTGAACTTTTGCCTGTGGAGAATGACATTCGATTTCTGGGAGTTGCCTTCCAAAGCAACTTTAAGTTTAATTGCTATGTCGATTGTTTGGCAAACCGTGCTATAAAAGCATGTAACATATTGAAATCTTTAACAGGCACATATTGGGGGGCAGACCCCAAAATTTTATTAATATTATATAAATCTCTGGTAAGGAGTCATTTTGAATATGCCTTCTTTATTTATGCAGGAGTTAAAGCTCTAGTGGATAAACTAGAAAAAATTCAAAACAGATGCTTACGTATCATTCTTGGAGCAATGTGTTCATCACCTATTATTTCAATGCAAGTAGAATGTAATGTTCCACCCCTGATGTTAAGATTTAAATATCTGACATCAAGATTCATTTTGAAACTCTCATCAATAACACAGCACCCACTTCTTGAAAAATTACAGCACCAATCCGAAACAGCCAGTCCTTCGTCGTTGACTTCAATATTCTTGTTCAAACATTTGCCTGAAATATTAAGATTAAGAAATGAACACAATTTATATAATAGTCCTATTTGGCCTTGTTATCAAGACAGCTATGCTTCAAAATTCTTCCGAGTTAATGTTGTCATTGATAGAACTCTTAAACAAAAAACTGATGTTTACTGTCTTTTAAATAAATGGGAAGGATTCCATAAGATCTATACAGATGGAGCAAAGAATTCTAGTAGTGTCTCAACTGCTATTTATGACAGACAAAGTAGAAGAGGGTACGGATATCGGCTTCCAGGTGTGTCTAGTATTTTTACTGCAGAAAGCTTTGGTATTCTTAAAGCTCTTGACTATATTGAATCTCAAGAAAATACTAAGTGGTTGATAGTTTCAGATAGCATGAGTGTTTTACAGGCATTAGAAAACCCAAATTACAGTACCTCAACTAATTACATTATTCACAAGATTCGTTTAAAATATTTTGAATTAGTAGCATCACATAACAAAGATATTGTTCTAATTTGGACTCCATCTCACATAGGTGTGTTTGGTAATGAGCAGGTCGATTTTCTTGCTAGGTCAATCACAAACAGCACTCACAATATCCCTATAACCAAAATTCAAGTTCCGGATTCTGATATTTTAGCTATAGTTAAAAAGAAATTGCGTGACGAGTTTCTCGAAATATGGAAACAAGTTACTTTAGAGAAAGGAAAATGGTATTTAGCAATCAACAACAAAATAACAAAACCATGGTTTACTCAAGGGTCTCAATATACAGAAAGAAAATTCTTTACTATTATCTCTCGACTTAGGCTTGGACATTGCAGATTTAATGCTCACCTTCACAGAATAAATATTGTTTCTTCGCCAGCTTGCAATTACTGCAACTCCAATAATCAAACTTTAGACCATCTTTTCTTTGAATGTAGTAATTTTGCTTTGGCTAGGATTCTTCTCATTGACCGCCTCCTGGAGAAGTATCATACGCCTGAAAATATCCCGCGCTCTCTACAACAAATATTATCTAGTTATGATTGTTTTAAACCCTTATACAACTTCATTGTTTCGACAATCGGAGACATATAAATTTCCCTTAGAATAATAACTGTAACAAGTTATTATTCTAAGAAATTGACATATTGTTTGTTAGGTTATATTCCTTTTTTTTTGTTTAGTTTGATAGGTATTGTTGTTTTAAATCCTTATTAAGACTTTATTGTTTCTTTAATTGAAGACATGTAAATTTACCTTAGAATAATAACTGTAATAAGTTATTATTCTGAGAAATTGTTATTGTTTGTTTTATTGTTCGTTAGGTTAGGTATATTCCTTTTCTTTAAGTTTGACAGATAGGTATTATTGAAAAGAATTACAGGATAACGTTTCGTTCCTTGGGTTTTTCTTGTTAAATATAAAATATGTAAATAGTTGGTTATAATATATATAAATGTATGTATATAAAGTACTCTATAATATGTTTCTAAATTTTCAGCCAAAATAAATATGAAAAACAAAAACTATAAAAGACTTGGCCTTGGCCTTTTAACAGATTTTTACCGCTTTCAGGATAAGCGACAAAATGATTTGATTCGATTCTATCTTTTCAGCTAAAATGAAGACAAGTTACATCAAAGACATGGCTTCGGCCTATTTAACTTTATTTTCAGCTTATATAAAAATATTACAGACGATGGCTGTATGGGCTCTGTTCCCTTTGCCTTTCCTTAATAGGAAAAATTAAACCAAAAAAAAAAAAAAAAAAGTTTTGTTACAAAATTTTTTACTCGAACAAAAATGGATTTAAATCTTTTGAACCCTGAAGAAGACTTGAAATTGGATTTTGAAGTGGCAAAACCTATCTGCCGATGCTGTTTATCAACAGACAGAAGTATGGGAGACGTAGTTATGTACGAGCCGTATTTCAGAGAGTTAGCCGCTATATCAGTAAGTCTTTTTCAACATTAGATAAAGAAAATCTAAGCTAAAATATCTCTGACCTTGTCCTGGTCGCACGCTTCCATAAATAGGTCCTTAGGTGATCAATTATAAGTTAATTTACATGACCAAACTTACCAGCATCAGTTGGAATTTCAGCCTTTAGTTTTTCTATATTCGGACGTAGGTCTCCTATATAGTTTGTTTTAAACTCCCTGTCTCACTTTTCATCTAAAAGTATCAGCCTATATACTGTCCCACTGCAGGGCAAAGGCCTTCATCACAGAAATCAAGTTATCGCTACTATGATGGGATTAGGCTTAATCACCACGCTTGCCTAATGCGGATTGGCGATCACAAACCCGAGCTATATTCGAAAAATTCGAAACATACGTTTGCTCGACCTGGGAATCGAACCCGGGATCCTGATATCACGGCACGGTACTTAAACCAATAGACTAATGGGGCGTTCGCGACTTTTCCTCTACTTTGATTGAACATACTGTCACAAGATAATAGAATAGAATGACTTTATTTGCATTGCATTTAATAATGTCGTTGCACTTCATCATATATCATATCGTAATCATATAGGAACTAAACTCAAAATGTGTATTTATTTTGCAGGTGATGGATTCTGATGGTTTGCCCCAGTGGATATGCTGGGAGTGCTCAGCGTTACTTGAAAAAGCTGTTCGATTCAAACACAAAATGTTGCGAGCACACAACTTGCTTTACGAATACCTGACTCGCTGTGCCCCTGTATGTATATGTTTACTTACTATTGTTTTCTAGTGTATAGCTATCCTATCCTAGTGTAAGCATAGTTTTGGATGCCTTGAGACAAGATGGGATGATGACATTCGAAGGCTGGCTGGAGTGGGCTGGATGAGAGTGGCCGAAAATCGGGAGCAGTTGCGTGCATTAGGGTAGACCTATGTTCATCAGTAGACAAGTGTGTTGCAGATGATGATGATGATGATAGTGACGTCTAACGTAATGGCACCGGTTTCCGACTAGCTTCCTCTATCCGACCATTTTGGTTTTTATCCATTAAAACATTTAAAATATCGCGCGAAAGCCGTGAAACCGAACGCATTCAATTTAGTAACTCATCGTACGTCAATTTGTCAAAACTTCTGTTTCAAATGTCAACGGACACTCTGTCATTTCAACAAAAGCTACGCAACGGAGTAGTTCGTATCAAGTTGAATGTGAAAAAAACATAAATCTGTGAAAACAAACATCTGGGTTTTTGTGAAGAATACTCTGGTAAGTTTAGCATTTTTATACTTTATACGTTTTATTAGTGTATTAACGCCTTAAAATTTCAATATGCAAAAAAATCTTGCTTATTTTTATATATTTATCGGCTAATTAATTGTGGACGGAATGAGGTGCCCTATAAAATCATAATATTCCGAATACCGAACAAGTTGGTCGGTAAAAGGAATTTTGCTCGTTGTAAATAAAACTAATTTTCTATTATTCGTGTTGTTTTGTGAGTGTTTCGTTTTCATTTACTGATTCTAAAAGATATCTTTATATAATACACCTGTATGCGACCTATGATAACTTTAATGGATTTTTTGTAAAATTCGTTTTAACTTGCACTTTTTTTCGGTTTACTTCCTATTCATTTCCAAAGACCACTCTGGTTTTAAAACCTTATACTTTATGTTTATTAGACATAATTGCATAATTACAATGCTGTTAGATTTTTATAAGTGTGTGTGAAATAGAAACACGCTAAAAAATTTATATAATTTCGGTTTAGAGGACTTATTAGGCAAATATAGGATTGGTCGGAATCTGGATACGATTTGTTTCGCTTGCCCCTGTTTCCGTCCAACTCCGGTGCTTTTGGTTTCGGTGTGCTTGTTTAAAATTACATGTGTTTATTTCAGGTACATCATCATGAGTGATAAGAAATCAGAAAAGCTGCCGGCAAGCCGGTGCTGAAGGAACTTCGGCGTATATTTAACTCGGTTCTTTTCTCCGGGAGAACTCCTAGGGCGTGGCAGCGGAGCTTGGTCGTGTTGTTCTTCAAGAAAGGCGACAAAACCTTACTGAAGAACTATCGACCAATTTCACTTAAGTCACGTCTATAAATTGTTCTCAAGAGTCATTTCGAATCGCCTTACACGAAGACTTGACGAAGCTCAACCTGCAGAGCAGGCCGGGTTCCGACGGAGTTATAGCACCATAGACCATATTCACACAGTGAGACAGGTTATACAGAAGACCAAAGAGTATAACCAGCCCCTGTGCATGGCGTTTGTGGACTATGAAAAAGCTTTGACTACGTCGAGACCTGGGCAGTTCTCGAGGCCTTGCAGAGGTGCCAAGTCGATTGGCGATATATCGAGGTGTTGAAGTGTCTATATGACGCCGCTAATATGTCCGTAGTAATCCAGAATGGCCAAACCGAGCCTGTCCTGCTGCGACGTGGTGTGAGACAAGGAGATGTTATATCTCCGAAACTCTTCTCCGCTGCGCTGCAGGACATGTTCGAAACGCTAAACTGGAAAGAGCGCGGAATTAATATTAATGGCGAGTACATGTCACACCTACGATTCGCAGACGACATCGTCATCTTGGCAGAAACCTTACAGGACCTACAGGAGATGGTGAACAGCCTGGCTGAATCTTCTAAACACAGCGGTCTTCGGATGAACTTGGACAAAACCAAGGTCATGTTCAACGAGCTCGTTGATCCGGGACCGGTCGCTGTTAATGGAGTACCTCTCGAAGTTGTCCAGGAATATGTCTATCTAGGACAAACGCTCCAATTAGGCAAAAACAACTTCGAGAGAGAAGCCAATAGAAGAATTCAGCTAGGCTGGGCAGCATTTGGTAGGCTTCGTCAAGTCTTCTCGTCACCCATCCCTCAAAGTCTTAAGTCGAAAGTCTTCGACCAGTGCGTCCTTCCGGTCATGACTTACGGTGCCGAGACGTGGACACTCACGGCTGGACTAATCCAGCGGTTCAAAGTCGCTCAAAGAGCTATGGAAAGGGCTATGCTCGGAGTATCTCTGAAGGACCGCATCAGAAATGATGTAATCCGACAGAGAACCAGAGTCACCGACATAGCCCACCGAATTAGCAAACTGAAGTGGCAGTGGGCTGGTCACATTAGCCGCAGAACTGACAACCGTTGGAGCCATAAGGTCCTTGAGTGGAGACCGCGACTCGGCAAACGTAGTGTTGGACGCCCTGCTACAAGATGGATGACGACATTCGAAGGCTGGCTGGAGTGGGCTGGATGAGAGTGGCCGAAAAATCGGGAGCGGTGGCGTGCATTAGGGGAGATCTATGTCCAGCAGTGGACGAACGTGGGTTGCTGATGATGAATAAAGATTGACATATGATGTACGTCCTACGTTTAGATCCTTGTGAATCTAATTTAAGTATAAAAGAGTTTATTTTTGTTATTTTTGGATCAAATTCCTAATAAATGCTGAAGTAATATTTAAAATGGTTGTTATTTTAAGAATTTTCACTCTATTTCTAGGTCATACAGTTGATTTTACAAGGTAAGAATTGGCTGGTCGGAATCTAGCTACTTAGTGGTCGGATACACGAATATTTGTAGTCAGCTGGTCGGAAAACGGTGCTTTCAGTTGATTTCCAGTCGTAACAGTTTAAATACAAATATATACATATATAAGTAATTATAAGAGACTATCATGTATAGATTTTCAAATTTAGGTTCGTGATCTTTCAGAAAAGCATATTTTTTAATGAGCTCTAGAGTATTTTCTTTATCTTTTGAAGGATTCATTTAGCGATATCAGTCAGTGGTCGGAATTCGGTGCCATTGCGTTATCACTCACCGTCAGGTGATCCATCTCGTCTGACACCAATCACAAAAAAAACAAAACAGTTTTTTTCGTTGACAGTTTCCAATAGACGCTGAAGACCCTGAACTCAGCAAGTACGCCGCGCCTCAGCTCAGCACCACTAACACACTCAATTTTATGATCGGTGGCCGAGGGAAGATTGGCTATCAAGAAGTATTGACTGTAAGTATTTATAAATACTGAATTTCTAATATATAATTTTGCGGACCATATATTTGTAAAGGTGGTGACCTTTACTTATCTTTACCTACCTTTAAAGGTCATCACCTTTACCAATCCAGTATCCAATATGAATTATAGTTTATACCTATTATGTAGCTTAACCACTTGTGTTACAGATATCACACAACAGAGTAAACACTTATTACTTAAATAGGTGACCTTTACTTTATCTTTACCTACCTTTAAAGGTCATCACCTTTACCAATCCAGTATCCAATATGAATTATAGTTTATACCTATTATGTAGCTTAACCACTTGTGTTACAGATATCACACAACAGAGTAAACACTTCTTACTTAAATATAGATGTTACACCCAGATACTGAACAAACACAAGTGTTCATCACACAAATGTTTGTCTAGGGTGGGGATTGTACCCTTTAGGCAAAACCTTTGGCGACAGGGTCACTGCCAAATGCGCCATCCGGCCAGGCAAATATATTATATATATGATTGACCTTGAAAATCACCCATCACCCACCTATTATCGATACTATCGAATTATCGATAGTCATGTCGATATTGATCTTCAATACTATCGATACGTACCAAAATCGATAGTATCGATAGGTCTATCGATACTATTGCTTTTGCCCAACTATCGATAGTCTATCGATAGACTATCGACAGTGCACTATCGCGCGGCAATACTATTGTATATCTAACTGTGGGAGAGCCATGCTTCGGCATGAATGGGCCGGCTCGACCGGAGTGATACCACTGCCTCACAGAAAACCGGCGTGAAGCAGTTCCTTTGCTGTGTTTCGCCGAGGGAGTGAGGGTACCGGAGGCCCATCGGGGGGGAAGGGGATAATAGGTTAGCAGCACACTACTAGCCACTACCACTAGGTGATCCGCCTGCTCGTCTGCTACCTATCACATAAAAAAAAAAAATCTAGCTGTAGCCCTTTTTTTTTAAATGTAATATATTTATTGTGTGTGTTATAATGTAATATATTGACGACCCGTTTAGTGCAATGGTTTGAGCGCCGGTTGAGACGTAAGGGTCACGGGTTCGATTCCCGCACCAACACAAATGTTTGTTGATGAAACAGATATTTGTGTTGGGTCTGGGTGTTTGTAGTACCTTCGTTGTTTCTGGTTTCCATAGCACAAGGGAAAACCTTAGTTTGGTGGCCAGGACAATGTATGTGATGTTGTCTCAATTTATTTTATTTATTAATTTATTTATTTGGTTTGGCCTTATGCCTGATCACTAATGATCACCGCTCCCTTTCAGCACGACTCACCAGCATCCCAAATCGTCCTGCCTCCCATGACGCTGCCCCTAGAGAAAGACGACCAGGACAGACCCCTGGTCAAGTTGGAGGATGATGATGTGGACTTCGGCAGCTACGGTGATGATATCACCTTGGACGAGTATCGGTAAGTGGACACTGAGAGCACAAAATACATATTGACACAGAAGAATGTACTCACGCATGCGCACTAACGGGCAAAAACGCCTTTTCGACCAAATTAATCCTAGCCTATGACATAAGATTGTCAAACTGTCGAGGTCTGTGGTAGAGGCCGCGCGCTTATGTACTCATGCCGGGCAACAACCCTAGCATATGTCAACGAACTCTTCTAAATTCAAAATCAGGTCAAAGTCTAACTTCTGTGTGTAATTATATTACTGAGAGCCTGTTTATTAAATACTAGTGGTCCGCCCTCACTTCGTTTCGGAAAAATAGTTCTACTGTCTTTTTTTTATGTGATAGGTTGCAGATGAGCAGGCGGATCACCTCATGGTAAGCAATGGGGTATGGGAACTAATTTTTAGGTATCTTTTTTATATTTTATTTCAATACCTTTTACTATTTCAAGTAATCAATTTGAATATTTTGTAATCAAAGACAGTAGTTATGTTTTAATTAATTTTTAAACATTTTAAATTCAAGCGTATCTGTGGACGTCACAAGTGCGCTACACCATATTAATAGTGTTACCACGTGCTTTTTCCCCAAATCGTGGCAAATAAATTATATGTAAAATGTTACTTGTGGGCAAAATCCCTTTTAATCAGGGGAATTTCACATCACTGTCTGACAACATTCCGGCAAAACAAAAACCAGAGAGGTATCTCTGATCAATTTTATATCACCTTTCAAATAAATGTCAACTGGTTGGTAAGGTTTTATTGTATTACAACTAGCGCCAACTGTTGGTTCTTCCGATAGACTAGTGTCAATCACAGTAGATGTCGCCTAATGTAGCATTTATTTTATCTTGTTAGTGTAGTATGACTGAAAATTCTGCTGACCTTGGGTCAGATGAAGGTCAAACGCGATTTTATCGAAAATATCATTGATCTTATGCTTTTAAAATTTAAAAGCAATAAAATATGAAATGAAAGACAAATGCCTCGAAATGGTTTTCGATTTGGACATGTTTGGTTTTTTTTCCCATACCCCATTACCGCCGCTCATGGACACTTGCAACAACAGTGGAGTTACAAGTGCGCTGCCAACATTTTATCCCCTTCCCCCCGGGTGGGCCTCCAGTACCATCATTAACTCGGCGAAACACAGCAAAGGGGCTGCTTCACGCCAGTTTTCTGTGAGGCAGTGGTATCACTGCGGTCAAGCTGGCCCATTCATGTCTACCAATAGGTGGCGCTGGGACTCAATTACTTCGCGCAAGTGTTTCGTGTTTTCGGTTTACCTATATGCTGTGACGGGGACTGTGAGATTAATCTTTTATAAATAGTAGGTATAGATATAGAAGATTGGACTTTGTTTCGGATCGGTTTCAGACAGTACCAATAGATGGCGCTGAGTGTCGATTGCATCACGTTAGGGTATAGCTTTTTATTAAGTTTGTCGATGTCTATAAAAGTTCCACTTTTTTAATAAATAAATAAAAAATTGAGACATCACATACATTGTCCTGGTCTCAAGCTAAGGTTTTCCCTTGTACTATGGAAACCAGAAACAACGAAGGAACTACAAACACCCAGACCCAACACAAATATCTGTTTCATCAACAAACATTTGTCTTGATGCGGGAATCGAATCCGCGACCCTTGCGTCTCACCCGGCGCTCAAACCACTACGCCAAATGGGTCGTCAAATACTTTACCGTGGGTGAGTCACGCTACGGCATGAATGGAACGACTCGACTGGAGTGATGCCACAGCCTGAGAAGACCGGTGTGAAGCAGCGCGCTGTGTCTTGTCGAGTGAGTAAGGGCACCGGAGGCCCAATTGGGGGAACGAGGGTTAAAGGTTAGCAGCGCACTTGTGACGCATTTCAAATTTTTCGAATATAACTTGGGTTTGTGATCACCGCACCGCATTATGCAAGCGTGGTGATTAAGCCTAATCCCATCATAGTAGCGATGACTTGATTTCTATGATGGAGGCCTTTGCCCTGCAGTGGGATAGTATATATCCTGTAATTTATTTATTTTTTTATGTCAAAATGTAACAAATCCACTCGTTCTTGAATCAGTCGTCCACTAACACCATCTATCGGATTTCTAACTGAATTAACTTCTTGCAGAGTGACAGCAAACAAGTTGACAGATGAAGACATAAAGCAGCTTCTAGAAGATACAAGCCCGATGGAGACGAAGGAGGAACCAGAGCCAAAGAAGAGGAAGAAAACGAAGAAGAAAGAAGAAAAAGGAAAGAAGAGAAAGAAAATAAGGTAAACTATTCATATAGCTGGCGGCACGAAAAAATAGCGATGACCGTTATTTTGCGCACTTGTAAAAAGGAAGACTTTCTATTAAAATTGGTTTCTGCGCACTCAAGGTCATAACTACACTCTGATTCATAATCATGTAAAGTAAACTGACAGATGTCAATGACAAGTTTCTATGCATTTGACATTTTGCATGTGTCAAATTGAGTGATAATGTATGAGGATGACACATTGACATCTGTCAGTTTACTTTACATGATTATGAATCAGAATATACACTTTCTGGCCACAAACTATATTCCATACTTATATTATAAATGGGAAAATGTGTCTGACTGTCTGTATGTTTGTCTTTCTTTCACGGCAAAACGGAGCGACGAATTGACGTGATTTTTTAAGTGGAGATAGTTGAAGGGATGGAGTGTAACATAGGCTACTTTTTGTCCCTCCGTGCTACCCAGAATTTAACGAGAGCGAAGCCGCTGGCAAAAGCTAGTTTAAATATATTTTGACTGGCCGGATGGCACATATGGTAGTGACCCTGCCTCATACGAAAATGGTCGTGGGTTCGGTCATCACCCTGGACAATCATTCGTGTCATGAACACTTGTGTTGTTCCAGTGTCTGGGTGTGATAATTATGTAATTTAAGTATTATTTGTGACCCTCTGTTGTCTGATATTTTAACTTTAACACAACGCTAGAGTTACTTAATACAGAGTCAGGTCAATGTATGAGGTGTTGTTGATTTTATATATTTACAAGTGGCCCCGCCCTCACTTCGCTTCGGGACCGTAATTCAGAAGTGAACCAATAGAATGGCGCTGTGTCCAATTACATCGCGCAAGGCGTTTTCGTGTGTTTTCGGTTTTAACCTATAAGCCTTGTCGTTGTCTATAGAAGTTATCTCTTTATAAATAGTATAGATTAAGTATTTTTTCCACTTTCAGTGAGGACACAGAGGATGAACCAAAGACAACAGTGAGGAAAAAAGATGAACTGGACCCCACCAAGATCAGGGTTGTGATTTTGGACCCAGAGGAGCAGCTTCGACAGAGGGAGGTATGTACCGCTTTTTATGTGTTCCACTTACTGGTTGATATTTTCTTTACTTTCAGTTACAGGACATCCCTGACAAGAATAAAATAATGTGCTATTAGGTTGTAAGGACAAATTCTACATACAATCACACATCACCACACACACACACATACACACACACACACACACACACAAACACACACACACACAAACACACACACACAAACACACACACACAAACACACACACACACACACACACACACATACACACACACACACACACACAAACACACACACATACACACACACACACAAACAAAAACACACACCGACTTTCTATGGAGGGGGGGGATTGATATGTTAATTTCATTCCATTCCATAGTCCATACTATTCCATTCTCAAAGTCAAGTCAAATATCTTTATTTGCATAGGCTTGTACAGCACTTACAAATCGTCATACATAAAGAAAAATATTTAAAACTATTTAAAGATAATGTATATGATTTAAATGAAATTAAATATATCTTGATATATAAGAATACTAAAAATAAATAGACATATGCGATTCTACCACCGTATCGGAAGTTGAATTCTGACGAGAAGATCGGCAAGAAACTCGCCAGTTACTCTTTTTAATCGCCAAAATGTTTATTACAATGTTTTCCTCATACAACTTCCCTATACATCTATTTAATACTTTTCCATTTCATTCGTTACTATTCCATTCCTTTCGATACTATTTCATTCTATTCCTTACTATTGTATTATATTCCATACTATTCCATTCCAGGAGGAGAACAAAGTGAACCTGAAGTTCCCGTTCCACTGCCACCTGTGCTTCCAGGGTTCAACTACGAGGTGAAGCTCGACAACCACATGAAGAAACACAGCCCGGTGAGTGGACAAATAAATACACAACATCTCTTACATTGACCTGATTCCATACTATACTCCTAACTAGAATTCAAGAACAGAAAATCTACGAGAGATACGTCACTGTCAAATCTGTTAAAGTCACTTATGTTATTTTCAAGTGACGTTTTCAGGTTTCGCCAACCTTTTTAGTCTGCATAATAAGAAAAATAATGCCAATTATTCTTATTATGCAGACTAAACTGTCAAGTTTCCATACATTGTTAAAATGTTATTAACACCTGAAGTGTTACAAGTTTAAAATTACGGATGGTTAAGTTTTTATTAAAGTGTCTTGTATTTATGTGAAAAAAAGTAAATACAATTATTTTTTTACATTACAGAATCAAAATTACCAATAAATAAATTACATCAGTGAGTGTTTTTAGAAAAAAGGGGTATACTATGATACGATTAATTTATTGCAGTAGCAACATTGTTAGCTTTTTTGGTCTTGAATTCCAATTTTGGGTAGGGGAACCGAGACAGTGATTGCCCAGGGTACAGTGATTGCCAGGTTTAAGGTTAACGTAGATTTTAACTTATTTTCAAAGGAGTAGTTTTGAATTAAATCCGTTAAATAACACTAGAGTACTCTTTATCAGAATTCTAAATAAGAAATTTGTCAACATTTTAAGAAATATATATTATAATGGCTGTTTTTGCACAGCAGGTGTTCGTCTCTTCAAAAAACTCGAATTCCTTAGGAGAATCGGATACACTTAGTAGTTTTAATGATTGTGTCACTTTATTTTATTTTTTGAATTTGAAAGCTAAACAACGAGCTAGTTAAAGCTTTGATGTATCATTTGAAGCAGTTATCATGGTATAAAAACATTCCATTTAGTATTTAGAGGGGGTGGGCAATCACTGAATTTTTAGAACAAATATTAAGATTTTTTTTGCAAAACGTTATATTTACAAATATTCTTTAGAAAATTGAATTGTTGCTTACTTATCTCAAAGATAAACTACCAATGTTATATAAAAGTCGCACACTGCTACCCAATTGTTAAAATAAAGGATTTTATCGAAATAAAACTTTGCATCATTTTCTTAAGTGGGCAATCACTATCTCGATCACCCTATAAGTAGCTTGAGCATTTGTCTTACAGTACAGATAATAGACAACAGAGGAATCATTTTATTTTGGTTATGGCAATTCTTTGCAATTTATTCCTAAGTATAAAATGCACTTAAAAATTAATCAATGAGTTGTGACTTCTAGCAAAATTATAGGGCAGTCTCAAGTGGAGAAGACTGATACTTAAAAATAAACGTCGCGTTAATTTACGTTTTAATACTTTATAGTTGACGCCCTGTTGGTCTAGTGGTTTAAGTACCGGGCCGTGATCTCGGGGTCCCGGGTTCGATACCCGGGTCGAGCAAAAGTATCTTTCGAATTTTTCGAACATAGCTCGGGTTTGTGATCACCAATCCGCATTAGGCAAGCGTGGTGATTAAGCCTAATCCCATTATAGTAGCGATAACTTAATTTCTGTGATGGAGGCCTTTGCCCTGCAGTGGGACAGTATAAAGGCTGATACTTTACTTTAAATTTGATAGGTTATCCAATGATAGCCGGATTTTTCGATAATTTAACAAACTTTCAACGTCTACATTTCGACGATCACGAAGTATTTTTAAATTTTAACTAGCACAGTGTTGTTTTCGATATCAAATCTATCATAACATCAAAACAATTTCATAAAGTTTTAGGACCAGTCGTCACTCCTATTTGATTGTGTGAGAAAAAAAAACTTTTTTTATTTTATTTTTATTTTTTACTAGCGGCCGCCCGCTACTTCGTCCGCGTGGATAAGTAACTTTTTACCCCCCTTTTAACCCCTTACAAACCCTTTTTCGCAATAAAAAGTAGCCTATGTCCTTTCTCAGGGTCTAGATCATCTGTATACCAAATTTAATTTAAATCCGTTCAGTAGTTTTGGCGTGAAAGAGTAACAGACAGACAGAGTTACTTTCGCATTTATAATATTAGTATGGATTCCTAAGTTAATCTTCTATCTGTCGCTTGCAGAGCCGTGGTCCTTTCGAATGCAAGTTCTGCCGCATGCATCTACCCACAGCATACAGCCTCGAAGTGCATCTGTTGATACACACGCGCCGCTACGAGTGCGTGCAGTGCGGCCGCAGGATGACCGACCGCGCCTCCATACTGGACCATTACAAGTAACTATAGCGACTGATACACTGTGATACACTGTGATACACACGCGCCGCTACGAGTGCGTGCAGTGCGGCCGCAGGATGACCGACCGCGCCTCCATACTGGACCATTACAAGTAACTATAGCGACTGATACACTGTGATACACTGTGATACACACGCGCCGCTACGAGTGCGTGCAGTGCGGCCGCAGGATGACCGACCGCGCCTCCATACTGGACCATTACAAGTAACTATAGCGACTGATACACTGTGATACACTGTGATACACACGCGCCGCTACGAGTGCGTGCAGTGCGGCCGCAGGATGACCGACCGCGCCTCCATACTGGACCATTACAAGTAACTATAGCGACTGATACACTGTGATACACTGTGATACACACGCGCCGCTACGAGTGCGTGCAGTGCGGCCGCAGGATGACCGACCGCGCCTCCATACTGGACCATTACAAGTAACTATAGCGACTGATACACTGTGATACACTGTGATACACACGCGCCGCTACGAGTGCGTGCAGTGCGGCCGCAGGATGACCGACCGCGCCTCCATACTGGACCATTACAAGTAACTATAGCGACTGATACACTGTGATACACTGTGATACACACGCGCCGCTACGAGTGCGTGCAGTGCGGCCGCAGGATGACCGACCGCGCCTCCATACTGGACCATACAAGTAACTATAGCGACTGATACACTGTGATACACTGTGATACACACGCGCCGCTACGAGTGCGTGCAGTGCGGCCGCAGGATGACCGACCGCGCCTCCATACTGGACCATTACAAGTACATTTGATACCACTCTCATAACCCCTACTAGTCATAGCTTGACGCATCATTGGGTGTCTGTAAACATTTACATCCCTTTAACCAAAGATTCTCCAACCATTCTGAACAACATTTGTCATGTGACTTTTAAAAATTTGTATTAAATAATTTCATCTTTCCTTACAAAGTCGGTCACGTGACTTGGTAATTTTGTATGGGGAGTCGAAAAAATTTTGCATGTATTTCGAAAAGTTTGAAAAAGGTTGAACAAAATTAAATGTTGTTTAGAATGGTTGATAGTAAACGAAGTTAAAGAGATGTAAATGTTCACAGATACACCCTGTATAGGAAAGCAAACGAACAAGCTGGTCACCTGATTAATGTTGTTGTGTGATGTTTTTCATAGTGTTTATTAGTTAAGGCTTCGTTCACCACCGCCGAGTAAAGTGTCAAGTTATTTACTTGTCAATTATAGTGGGTTCGGAAAAAATTGGACCCTGGTCCGCGGCTTACTTTAATTTAAATATTTTTTTCAATACAAATACCAGGGGCCAATTTTCCCCGAACCCACTATAATTGACAAGTAAATAACTTGACACTTTACTCGGAGGTGGAGAACGAGACCCTTAGTGTTTTTATTGGTGTTTTCATATGATTATTCTTTTTTATTTCCAGAACACAACATGAAGGCATCCTAACATTATACACTTGTCACATCTGCGGAAAAGTATCTAAGTAAGTTTAATTAATATATATAATTTAACGTATTTTAATGTATATTTTAACTTTGTAATGTAAATAAATAAATGCGCCAGACAATCACACTAATCAATCTGGTCTCAAACTAGGGCATACCCTGGTAGCTTATAACGAAGACGTCCCGTAACGAATGAGAATATACCTGTCACATTCAAACAAAAGCGCGTACAGCGCGTGTGAAAGAGAGGGGAACTCCGATTCGGTCGAAACGTCGACTTCAAATTAGACCCTCTGTACTATGAGTACCAGGTGACGATAATGTGCTATGGGAACGAAAATTAAACAAGTCCAAAATCGAAAACCATTTCGAGGCATTTGTATTTCACACCATATTACATTGTTTTTAACATTTAAAAGTTCAGGTTCTAGGATATCTATCTTCTATACTATTTATTTATCAGATAACTTCTATAGACAACGACAAGGCTTATAGGTAAACCGAAAACACGAAACGCTTGCGCGATGTCATTTAGCACAGCGCCATCTATTGGTTCATTTCTGAATTACGGTCCCGAAGCGAAGTGAGGGCGGGCCACTAGTTTTTAATAAAATCGCCGTCGATATACATAGCCTCTTAATGTTTTACTTATTTATTTGTTCTAGTAACAACAAAACGCACCGCGGCCATATGCGCAACGTCCACCCGAGCGGCGAGCGGCCCAAATGCGATCAATGCGCCAAGACCTTCGTCAACAAGGACGCTCTCATAGAGCACCTGCTGTGAGTATCATCACCATCATCACTATCATCATCACCACACACATGCCACGTGCGAGTGCGACCAGTGCGCCAAGACCTTCGTCAACAAGGACGCGCTCATAGAGCACCTGCTGTGAGTATCATCACCATCATCACTATCATCATCACCACACACATGCCACGTGCGAGTGCGACCAGTGCGCCAAGACCTTCGTCAACAAGGACGCGCTCATAGAGCACCTGCTGTGAGTATCATCACCATCATCATCATCATCATCACCACACACATGCCACGTGCGAGTGCGACCAGTGCGCCAAGACCTTCGTCAACAAGGACGCGCTCATAGAGCACCTGCTGTGAGTATCATCACCATCATCATCATCATCATCACCACACACATGCCACGTGCGAGTGCGACCAGTGCGCCAAGACCTTCGTCAACAAGGACGCGCTCATAGAGCACCTGCTGTGAGTATCATCACCATCATCATCATCATCATCATCATCATCATCATCATCACACACACACATGCCACGCGCGAGTGCGACCAGTGCGCCAAGACCTTCGTCAACAAGGACGCGCTCATAGAGCACCTGCTGTGAGTATCATCACCATCATCATCATCATCATCATCACCACACACATGCCACGTGCGAGTGCGACCAGTGCGCCAAGACCTTCGTCAACAAGGACGCGCTCATAGAGCACCTGCTGTGAGTATCATCACCATCATCATCATCATCATCATCACAACATGCCACGTGCGAGTGCGACCAGTGCGCCAAGACCTTCGTCAACAAGGACGCGCTCATAGAGCACCTGCTGTGAGTATCATCACCATCATCATCATCATCATCATCACCACACACATGCCACGTGCGAGTGCGACCAGTGCGCCAAGACCTTCGTCAACAAGGACGCGCTCATAGAGCACCTGCTGTGAGTATCATCACCATCATCATCATCATCATCATCATCACACACATGCCACGTGCGAGTGCGACCAGTGCGCCAAGACCTTCGTCAACAAGGACGCGCTCATAGAGCACCTGCTGTGAGTATCATCACCATCATCATCATCATCATCATCACCACACACATGCAACGGGCACCCGACTGTCTATGGACGGCGGCCATTGCTTACCATCAGGTGATACGTCAGCTCGTCTGCCATATATACTATAGTACATATAGTTACTATAGTTCATCATCAGCAACCCACGCTCGTCCACTGCTGGACATAGGTCTCCCCCAATGCACGCCACCGCTCCTGATTTTCGGCCACTCTCATCCAGCTCACTCCAGCCAGCCTTCGAATGTCGTCATCCCATCTTGTAGCAGGGCGTCCAACACTACGTTTACCGAGTCGCGGTCTCCACTCAAGGACTTTATGGCTCCTATATACTCCTCCTCCTATCCTAACTAATATTATAAATGCGAAAGTAACTCTGTCTGTCTGTCTGTCTGTTACTCTTTCACGCCAAAACTACTGAACGGATTTAAATGGACTTTGGTATACAGATGATCTAGACCCTGAGAAAGAACATAGGCTACATTTTATTGCGAAAAGGGGGTTGTAAGGGGTAAAAAGTTACTTTTCCACGCGGACGAAGTCGCGGGCGGCCGCTAGTATACTATACAGAATACTTAATAGTACAAGTACAGAATGCCCACTTCTAAAAACCGTTTATAGAAAAATAAAGGCTCAGGCTACCATAACATAAATTTGAAATTCCGGCCGCCCAGCGTTCAACACCTACAATTATTCATACCTAGAAGTGCGTTCTCTTTCTATCGCACGCAACTGTCGCGCATGCGTCGCCGCTCGTTCGTGATTTTCTACTTGCCCCTCCGGAGGGGACGCCGCATGTACTTGCAAGTTTGATACTACACGCGGAGTGGGACAGGCCTGACTATAGTTACTATAGCTTAAACTATCAAAGTACCAACTAAGTCCCGTCTTCCCCCAGCATCCACCAAGGCGTAAAGAACTACCAGTGCGGCGAGTGCGGCAAGCGCTTCCGCACGCGCGCGCAGATCAAACACCACCAGCTCAAGCACAGCGACCTCAAGCAGTTCTACTGCGTCGAGTGCGACGTCAGGTATGTGGACGACAGTACTATAGGTTGGCAGCGCACTTGTAACTCCACTGGTGATGCAAGTGTCTATGAGCGGCGGCAATTGCTTACCAGCAGGTGATCCGCCTGCTCGTCTGCTACCTATCACATAAAAAAAAGGTAGTTCGTGCCAAATATATTTGCAATAAAAGTCATTCACCCCACTTGTACCAAGAAGTCGTCAAAATTCGCGATACAGATCGCTTCCCATACTAAACTGTCGATAAAATTACATTTGCCGTGTTTCATAATACCAAACGTCAAAGTTCTAGTCTATGTGAAGTTCGTACAAGGACTATGAAACACGGCAAATGAAATTTTATCGACAGTTTAGTATGGAAAGCGATCTGTATCGCGAATTTTGACGACTTCTTGGTACAAGTGGCAAGTGGGGTGAATGACCTTTATTGCAAGTTTGGCACGAACTGTAGTTAAAACCGTGGGAGCTTCGGCATGAATGGGCCGGCTCGACTGGAGTGAGGCACTGCTTCAGGCCTCACAGAAGACCGGCGTGAAGCAGCGCTTGTGCTGTGTTTCGTCGAGTGAGTGAGGGTACCGCAGGCCCAGTGCGGCGAGTGCGGCAAGCGCTTCCGCACGCGCGCGCAGGTCAAACACCACCAGCTCAAGCACAGCGACCTCAAGCAGTTCTACTGCGTCGAGTGCGACGTCAGGTATGTGGACGACAGTACTTAGGGACCATTCAAGTATTACGTAAGCAGATTTTTTGGGAAATTTAACCCCCCCTCCCCCCATTGTCAGCAAAAATTGACGATAAAATATACTTTTTCTTCCTGAATTTACCAAAAGTAAGCAAAACCAAGACCCCCCTCCCCCCTCGATGCTTACGTAATACTTGAATGGTCCCTTATAGGTTGGCAGCGCACTTGTAACTCCACTGGTGTTGCAAGTGTCCATGAGCGGCGGCAATTGCTTACCATCAGGTGATCCGCCTGCTCGTCTGCTACCTATCACATAAAAAAAAGGTAGTTCGTGCCAAATATACTTGCAGTAAAAGTCATTCACCCCACTTGTACCAAGAAGTCGTCAAAATTCGCGATACAGATCGCTTCCCATACTAAACTGTCGATAAAAGTACATTCGCCGTGTTTCATCATACCAAACGTCAAAGTTCTAGTCTATGTGAAGTTCGTACAAGGACTATGAAACACGGCAAATGAAATTTTATCGACAGTTTAGTATGGAAAGCGATCTGTATCGCGAATTTTGACGATTTCTTGGTACAAGTGGCAAGTGGGGTGAATGACCTTTATTGCAAGTTTGGCACGAACTGTAGTTATAACCGTGGGAGCTTCGGCATGAATGGGCCGGCTCGACTGGAGTGAGGCAGCGTTTTCGTTGTGTTTCGTCGAGTGAGGGTACCGGAGGCCCAATGTGGGGAGTGCGGGAAGCGCTTCCGCACGCGCGCGCAGAGCAAACACCACCAGCTCAAGCACAGCGACCTCAAGCAGTTCTACTGCGTCGAGTGCGACGTCAGGTAAATGAATAAATAAATGCGCCAGACAATCACACCAATCAACCAGGACTCATACTATAATATTAAATAATGTATAATTGGGTATTTGACTACATTTTTTTATGTGTTTAATCAAAAGACTCTTCAATTTAAGAAACATCGTTGAAAGAATCACTTGATTCTGATTTGAATTACCTGAGATATCACAACTTTAAGAGCAGATATTTTGGGCAAGCCCAAAAACGCTCTATACAAATGGCTATTGAATTGTGACGTCACAACGCACACTTCTGTGTGCGCGTCTAGTAAATTTTGTTTGGTAGCTATATCAAATGTTTCGTTTAAGTAAATGGTTTTATAATAAAAGTTGGTGGAAAATGTACGGGTAGTTTAATGGTATAATTATTTAAAAAAATATATATACTTTTAAAATGGACTTGCCCATGAAACTTTGAATGCTCACAAAACCAGCTATACCCAAAACTGTAATTCGAGACCAAAAAATCTACTACAATGTTGCTACTGCAATAAAATTATCGTACCATAGTATACCCCTTTTTTCTAAAAACACTCGCTGATGTAATTTATTTATTGGTAATTTTGATCCCATAATTTAAAAAAATAATTTTATATACTTTTTTTCACGTAAATACAAGACCCTTAAATAAAAACAAAACCATCCGTAATTTTAGTTTTCAAAGATGGTATTGCGCTTGTAACACTTCAGGTGTTAATAACATTTGGTATCTATCCACAACATTTTAAAAATGTATGGAAACTTGACAGTTTAGTCTGCATAATAAGAAAAAGAATGCCAAAAAGGTTGGCGAAACCTGAAAACGTTACTTGAAAATGACATAAGTGACTTCAACAGAATTGACAGTGACGTATCTGTCGTAGATTTTTTGGTCTTGAATTCCAGTTTTGAGTATAAATGCTCACAGATATAGTCCGAGGCAAGAAAGTGTAGTTATGACCTTGAGTGCGCAGAAACCAATTGGGTATTTGACTAATCTCGATTTAGTAAAAAATATTGATACTTTATTAAAATATTGGTAAATAACAACCAATGGCCAACATTTTCAGTTAACAATGTATCGTCTAGCTGGTTTTGTGAGCATTCAAAGTTTCATAGGCAAGTCCATTTTTTAAGTATAAAATTAAAAAATAATAATTATATCATTGAACTACCCGTTCATTTTCCACCAACTTTTATTATAAAACCATTTACTTAAACGAAACATTTGATATAGCTACCATACAAAATTTACTAGACGCGCATACAAGAGTTTGCGTTGTGACGTCACAATACAATAGCCATTTGTATAGAGCGTTTTTGGGCTTGCCCAAAATATGTGCTCTTAAAGTTGTGATATCTCAGGTAATTCAAATGAGAATCAAGTGATTCTTTCAACGATGTTTCTTAAATTGAGGCGTCTTTTGATTAAACACATAAAAAAATTTAGTCAAATACCCAATTTTGATAGAAAGTCTTCTTTTTTACAAGTGCGCAAAATAACGGTCATCGCTATACTTTCATGCCTCCAGCTATATATACACTCTGTTTATATTTGCAGATTCAAGTCAGCGCACAGTCTCCGGCAGCACCTCACAAAAGCTTTGAAACACAAAGACAAGACCAATTTTAAGTATGTATGAGGAACCCTAAATTATTTTTTCTATTTTTGTATGAAAATCTAATTGCGGTTCATAAAATACATCTCCTTACCCCCCCTTTATTATAAAACGTGGTCAAAGTTATAGTCCATTTCAGCTAAGAAGAGCCCTGTGACACTTCATCGCGTTCTGAACTACGCATTTTATGTTTGACAGTGAAAAATATTTTTATTGTTTATCTTTTTCATTTAATTGCGGCATTATTCCAAAAAATACTCCAATAAAACATCTCAAAGTTATAAAACAAAAACAGTATCATTTACTTTAATTGAATGGAATAGAAAATAACAAAATTTTTTAAAACTATCCTATGCACATCGTATTACTTGTAACGGAACGTGGAAAAAACATAGAACTGCGACATGTCATAATCGGCGGCCATGTTGCGATTACTCGATAATCGGATTAGTACGAGTGCATCAGCCTTGTATGCGAGTTGTGTTTTCGTTTTATTTGCGTGGTGTTCGGTTATTGTTACTTTTTGTTGTTGTGTTTGTTATTGTTGACTTTTATTGCTGTTGTTTGTTACGTTTTTTGTTGCTGTTTTTGTTATTTTTTTGGCAAAATGTGTGTTGCTGTTAGTATAAAAAAATCGATTCCATTTCCTTAGGAAGTATTGTCGATTACCAGAAACAATCGCAATCATTTCATTATAGACATTTCTAAAAGTGTCAAAAATCGAAGTGTTACAGGGCTCTTCTTAGCTGAAATGGACTATAGTTTCGGTTTAAAACTTATTGTTTTATTTTTTCATTTTCATTTATGTATTTGTTTATTCCAGTTTCAGTTGCAACCGATGTGAGAAGAAATTCGAGACGGAGAGAGCATTGAGAGCGCATACGCTTATACAACACGAGGGCGTCAGACAACACAGGTGACGTAGATACATATTAATAAACTCACACAACACCTCATACATTGATTTTACTCCGTACTAACTACTAAGTAACTTAAGGGGCTATATCTACTATCGCCGCCAACCTGTTTACACTGATTGTAACGACAATGAGATAAGAATGTAAAACTCTACAAACTTAGATGCAGTAGTAACGATAATGTTAATCCATACTTCCATACTAATGTTATAAATGCGAAAGTAACTCTGTCTGTCTGTCTGTCTGCTACTCTTTCACGCCAAAACTACTCAACGGATTTAAATGAAATTTGGTATACAGATAATCTAGACCCTGAGAAAGGACATAGGCTACTTTTTATTGCGAAAAGGGGGTTGTAAGGGGTTGAAAGGGGAGTAAAAAGTTACTTTTCCACGCGGACGGAGTCGCGGGCGGCCGCTAGTTTATTTATAAGACACAGGTGACCAAAGATTTTAATCATAGACATGCCCCCACCATACTTTGACCGCGCCGATTTGAGTAGAACCTCAAATAACCTAGTTTTGCTCAACTGGATTAGTTGTCATTTGGACACGGTGACAGTTGTATACAGCTGCCTGGATTTTTGAAAGGAAAAAGCACTCAAAATGCCTTCATATGCCTTATTTTGGTGCAGTTAAAATACTACAAACTCAAATAAAGCGACTGGTGTAACATTTCACTCGTTAGAATTTATGTTTCATCAATGGTTTAATGTATTTTATTTTTTTGACAAAACATTTAAGTCTGACGGGCAGCGCGTGACAGAGAGAGTAGTATTGGCAATTACTGTAAGACAAAAAGAGACAACATCATTACCTATCTCGATACCGCCACAGTGGCCAATATACTTAGACCCGCTGTAGTACTCAGATCTCAGTTGTAGAGACTGTATGTGTTAATGTGTGTACGTGTGCGCGCGCACAGGTGTCCGCAGTGCCCGGCGGCGCTGGCGTCGCGCGGGTCGCTGGTGAAGCACGTGCACAGCGTGCACCGCGGCCAGCGCCCGCCGCCGCGCCACGTCTGCGACACCTGCGGGAAGGCCTTCCGGGTGAGACAACTATACTACCCAACACTGACATAGTAGTACCCTATTCCGACCTAGTACGCGGCTAGGCCTTCTGGGTGAGACACACGGACGTAACACGACAGTGGTTACATGGCACTTACGGCAAGATTTTCCGAGTGAGACAACGAGACTAATTACATAACACTATTTACATGACACCTAGATAGAAAACCCAAGTCGATTCCGTATCTGTGAACATTTATATCACTTTAACCACGTGTTCTATCAACCATTCTGAACAACATTTGTTCAACAACTTCTCGAAATTCATCGATCATTTCATCTACTCCCCATACAAAATGACCAAGTCACGTGACCAACTTTTTCAGTGCGATTTTTCAAAAGTCATAGAACAATTTTTTTTATGTTGTTCAGAATGGTTGGAGGAACTCGTAGTTAAAGGGATGTAAATGTTCACAGACACACTGTATACGTACATTAAACTACTGGTTTTGACATATTGTATTGAGGTCAATGAATCATGCATTGTGCACGCTATAAATAGAATATTAGTGTGACATGTCACACACGACGTGGCACAGGACCGATCTGTGTGGAGAACTTTGGGGGAGGCCTATGTCCAGCAGTGGACGTCTATTGGCTGATATGATGAAGACCCTAACATCAATGATATTGCCGCAGGGCAAGAGCGTGTTAACCAACCACTTGCGCACTAGTAGACTAGTACACGACACTAGTTACATGACACTAGTACAACACACCTGCGGCAAAGCCTTGGCTTCCGGCTGAGACAGAAAACATTTACACGACACCTGTTTGTTATACGACACTAGTTATATGACACTAGGAAAAAGACACTATTTACATGAGACAACGGGACTAGTTACACGACACTAATTACTTAACACTTATTACACGACACTGGTACTTTAAACCTGCGGCAAAGCTTTCCGGGTGAAACACCCTCATATTTGGATGGCCTGTCGACCTCATATTTGGATGGCTTGTCGACCTTATATTGGGAATGTTTGTCAACCTCAAATTGCAATTGGGATGGCCTGTCGACCTCATATTTGGATGGCCTCTCGACCTCATATTGGGATGGCTTGTCAACCTCAAATTGCAATTGGGATGGCCTGTCGACCTCATATTTGGATGGCCTCTCGACCTCATATTGGGATGGCTTGTCAACCTCAAATTGCAATTGGGATGGCCTGTCGACCTCATATTTGGATGGCCTCTCGATCTCATATTGGGATGGCTTGTCAACCTCAAATTGCAAATGGGATGGCCTGTCGACATCATATTTGGATGGCCTCTCGACCTCATAATGGGATGGCTTGTCAACCTCAAATTGCAAATGGGATGGCCTGTCGACATCATATTTGGATGGCCTCTCGACCTCATAATGGGATGGCTTGTCAACCTCAAATTGCAAATGGGATGGCCTGTCGACCTTATATTTGGATGGCCTGTCGACCTCATATTGGGATGGCTTGTCGAACTCATATTGGGATGGCTTGTCGAACTCATATTTGGATGGCCTCTCGACCTCATAATGGGATGGCTTGTCAACCTCAAATTGCAAATGGGATGGCCTGTCGACCTCATATTTGGATGGCCTCTCGACCTCATATTGGGATGGCCTGTCGACATTACATTGGATCTCACGGTCGCTTACGATCAGGCGGAGTGAGATCATCTTGATTTTCCTCAATTTAACAGAAGGTGTAGTTCACCTTTTATTTACAAGCCCGTTAATTAAGACCCAAACATGAGTATTTTTTTATTTTTGGTATAGCAATTCTTTGCAATTTATTCTTAAGTAAATAGTGCACGTAAAAAAATCCTCGAAATTAAATTTTCCCTAACATGAGTGTGATCGGCGCAGGGCAAGAGCGTGCTGACGAACCACGTGCGCACGCACACGGGCGAGAAGCCGTTCGCGTGCGCCGCGTGCGGGCGCGGCTTCTCGCAGCGCACCGCCATGAACACGCACGTCAAGCTCGTGCACATGAAGATACGGAGGAGGGGTAAGGTCAGTAGTATCACAAGTATTATTATTATACACTCAACGGCACTTTTAACCGCCCATTTTATTTTTATTTTTTTAGGATAGGGGGCAGAGACGGATCACCTGATTAATTTATTATTAAGGTCCGCCAACAGCACATCATACAAACAGACATTTATAACATTACTAGCGGCCGCCCGCGACTTCGTCCGCGTGGAAAAGTAACTTTTTACCCCCCTTTTCACCCCTTACAACCCCCTTTTCGCAACAAAAAGTAGCCTATGTCCTTTCTCAGGGTCTAGATCATATATATACCAAATTTCATTTAAATCCGTTCAGTAGTTTTGGCGTGAAAGAGTAACAGACAGAGTTACTTTCGCATTTATAATATTAGTATGGAAGTATGGATTATACTAAGATGATACTGATGTTAAGCGATTACCGTCGCCCATGAACACCTGCAACTCCAGGGGCTTCACAGGTGCGCTGCCGGCCTTTCAGAGCGTATTATAGCGTATTTTTCATACAAACATACCTACTTTACGATTTTATAAATTAAAAATTACAAATGTTTAATGCAATACTTCGTCGTACCTTTATATGGTCGTCTTTTGATCAAGCATTTTATTCCATGAAAACTTTCCGATTTGTCCAAAAAATAAAAAAAGTTAATCCGTCTTTAAACTCCTTAGAAAGTTCTATGAAGCAAGAATATTGACTTAATTTTTTTTTTCGAAAATTTTAAGGTTTCCTTGTTTGATTGAAATGCTTGATTAAGCCTTTGACTGCCATATTTCTTGATATTGTTTGCCGATCGCCAGTGACCCCCATGGCGTTCAAAGAGTTAATGACAAATAAATATCCAAAAAGGTTTGCGATTCGAACTTTTACCACCATTCCGTCGGTAAATCTTAAGATTTACTTTAATGGCAAGCTAGACAATGAAAAACAAAACATGCCAAAAAGTGTTTTGTTTTTTAAAGTAAAGGGTTATTGGTTGTTGATAACTACGGTTAGGATTTACCGACATGAGTTGGTAAATGTAAGTAATTCTGAAAATTTTGATGAAACAGATATTTGTGTTGGGTTAGGCTAGGTGTTTGTAGTTCCTTCGTTGTTTCTAGTTTCCATAGTACAAGGGAAAACCTTAGTTTGGGGCCAGGTCCTGGCCCCAAACTAAGGTTTTCCTGGCCGCCAGGACAATGTATGTGATCTTGTCTCAAGTTATTTATTTATTTAAATACGACGATTTTTTTTCGAGCTAGGTAGATCTTAGGTTTTACTGGAATATCTTAAGATTTATTGCATTTTGAGGTTTTACAGTAACATACAGGGTATATCTGTGAACATTTACATCCCTTTATCTACGTGTTCTATCAACCATTCTGAACAACATTTGTTCAATAACTATTCTAAATTCTTCGAAAAAAATTTTCGACTCCTCATACAAAATTACCAAGTCACGTGACCGACTTTTTATGGAAAGATGAAAATTTTTTATGCGAATTTTCAAAAGTCATAGAACAAATGTTGTTCAGAACGGTTGGTAGAACACGTGGTTAAAGGGATGTAAATGTTCACAGATTCACCCTGTATAGTCCCTTAACCCCTTAATGGGCAGTAGGTATAAATACAATCAATTGGTTTTAGACCTTATCTCCAACACATAAGGTTCAATATATGGTGTCTAACATATCGACAGAGCCCCATAAAGGGCTAAAGGGATAATCAACGAACTAAGGGCAGTTGTTCAAAGGTATGTTTATAAATAAATTTATCCTGGTGTCGTCCGGCAGGTGGAGCCAGCGGCGCCGGCGCCGGAGTCCGCGGACAAGCTCATGTTCCCCAAGCAGGAGCCCTGGCCCGCGCCGCCGCCCGCCTGCGACGTCTACTTCCACATCGCCGCCTAGTGCGCTCGCCAGACGTCACGGGTTTACATCACCTGGCCCGGTGTATTGTGTGATAGGTGGTACACAAGCAGACGGATCACCTGAGGGGCAATTCTCGTGCTAGACATTGAAGTCAAATTCAGAGATTTTATACATTCGCCGCAGAACTGACAACCGTTGGAGCCATAAAGTCCTTGAGTGGAGACCGCGACTCGGTAAGCGTAGTGTTGGACGCCCTGCGACAAGATGGGATGACGACATACGAAGGCTGGCTGGTGTGGGCTGGATGAGAGTGGCCGAAAATCGGGAGCGGTGGCGTGCATTGGGGGAGACCTATGTCCAGCAGTGGACGAGCGTGGGTTGCTGATGATACATTCGCTCATACAAAATTATTATTCGACTTCAATGTCGAGTACTCGAGAATTGGTCCCCTGATTGCCGCCGCCCGTAGACACCTGCAACACTAGTAGAGTCGGTGGCGTCAATCACACCATACATCATGTATAAACACTGATTTTTAATCATGTGGAGTAAACTGACAGATGTCAATGTGCCATCCCCATACATTATCACTCAATTTGAAAGATGCAAAACGTCAAAATCTTAGAGAAAGTATCAAAATAGAGTGGCTAAGCGCGTATCACTGTAAGGGACAGATATCTATATAACCCGGCCAAATGAAAAAAAACTACAAAGTGGCGGATCCTAACTACAAAATGGCGGATCGGATTACTTCAGTTCGGTAACCTCTTACTACGACTGAATTTGGTTGGTTATTACGGTAGTAAAAATACGAACAAAAATCGCACTTAATTACTATGGGTTACTATGGCAACTAGCTTTGTTGGGCGCAGTTCACAACTGACAGAACTGAGCCTATCAACAAAAAATCATGATTCTGTCTCTTTTACTCTTAGCTATTTCTGTATATAGTTGTTCCGTTTACACGAATATTATTATTTGCGTGTCCAGTCCATATGATACTTGGACGTAGATTAATAAAAACGTTCCAACCCACAAAATGCTTGTTTTGAGTAATAACGTTTTAAAGTTAAATTGAGTAGTCTTCTGTGGTAGCGAAATATTTTAAGTTGGGTCATTGATGATCCAAAATATAATATTAATACCTTTTTTTTGTACATTAATAAAACATTCAATTTTTATTTTTTTATTTAAAAAAAACGTGATTTTAGACTTGGAACGTTTTTAATTAATCGTGATTTCCTTGGAAGTCGTTTCGTTACATATTTAGCAAAAACGTTTCAAAATAACAAAATAAAGAGATTTAATAAAAAAACATATTATTCAGACAGTATTTAATCAAATTTGAATATTAAAAATGTATAGTTATTCTGTAGTTTCGATATCGAAGTCAGGAGCCGGGATTATTCCTTTCCGTCTCCCTGCACTGTCCCCTCATGGGGACAGAACGGAATAAAAAGTTCAATTTGTCCCCTTATTAGAGATACAGGGACAGATGGAACTTTTTATTTCTTGGTGTCCCCCATAACACTTTATGTATACAAATAATACTATATGTTTTATGTAGTTTATACAACATTACATTAAGTAAAAGATAGTGCTTTGGGTATATAACCAAGTGTATTTGACCAAAAAAGCAAAATTTCTTAATTCTCTTCTTTGTTTTTATCATCGTTCACACACATACTTGTAAAATAAATCACAGTAGGTAGATAATGGCAATCAGTCTTCCAATATTGATAATCAGTCTTAATACAACATAATTACATACAACAATTAGCTACTTTACCAATCATCATAATCATAATTTCAGCCAATCTGCTAGACACAGGCCTCCCCCAACATTCTCCACATACCTAGATCGTTCCTTCGGGAGTCCCTTGGATGTGGATGGCACAGGTGTCACCCACATCCAAGGGACTCCCGAGGTCTTCCCTAGATCGTCGGTCCACCTGTAGGGAGGCCTGCCACGGTTGCGACCGCCTGCACGCGGCCTCCAATCAAAGACCTTTCCACCCCAACGGCCGTCTATTCTCCTCGCAATTTACCTTGCCCATTAACACTTGAGCCACGCAATTCTTGAGGGATCGGAAGCCCGCACGTAAGTTTGATGACTTCAAGCCTCCGGGACAAGCCGGATTCTGGAAAGGCTTTAGCGCCATACACCACATTCAACTTGTACAGAAGACCGAAGAGTATATCTACCATTATGCTTAGCTCTCCAAAGGTGCCGAATAGACTACCGGTACATACAAGTGTTTCAGTCCGCAAACGCAAATGCCTCCATGTCAGTTCGTCTTCAGGACCAGAAGTCTAAGCCCATACCACTCCAGGGAGGTGTGAGACAGAGTGACGTTATATCCCCGAAACTGTTCACAACTTTGTTGGAGGACGTTTTTAAACTTCTGCAATAGAATGGACTTGGCATCAATATAAATGGCGAGTACATGACGCACCTTCGATTTGTCGATGATATCGTAGTCATGGCTGAGACCTTGGAAGACCTAAGCACAATGCTCGACGACCGCAGTCGAATCTCTCAACAAGTGGGTCTCAAAATGAACATGGACAAGAAGAACGTTATCTTGAACTCTCATGTCATACCCACTCCTGTAAAAGTTGTTAGCTCTACACTGGAATTTAGACGAATATATTTAAGTCGGACAAAAAATGCAACTTGGTAAGTCAAACTTCGAAAAATGCAGCTCGGCTGGGAGCGTTGGCAGCGTTTGGGATGCTACGCAGCATATTTCGGCCATTTACCATAAAGATCTTTGATTGGAGGCCGCGCGCAGGAGGCCGCAGCCGTGGCAGGCCTCCCTCCAAGTGGACCAACGGTCTAGTGAAGGTCGCGGGAGTCCCTTGGTTGCGAGTGGCACAGAACCGGTCTGTGTGGAGAACTATGTCTAGCAGTGGACGTCTATTGGCTTAAATGATGATTATGATAATTAGTAAAGTAAGTAATCGTTATAATGTAATTATGTTGTTTTAAGACTGATCAATATTAGAAAACTGATTGTATGTACAATATCTACTATTCATTTTATGTGTATGAAAGGTGAGAAAGTCAAAGAAACATTCATTATATTATATTTTAGTGAATTAAGATTTTTTTATTTATTTGCTCAAATACATACACTTGATTAAATAACCAAACCATTGTCTTTTATTTAATGCTATGTTGTGTATGCTACTCGTACATAAATATATAATAATATAGTATTATATCTATACATTAAATTTTATGGGGGACAAACAAGAAATAAAAAGTTCCATCTGTCCCCTTATTAGAAATACGGAGACAGATGGAACTGTCAAGCAATCCAATAAATTTCAACCGTCTCCTTGTCGCTAAAGGGGGGACAGATGAAACTTTTTATTCCGTTTTGTCCCCATGAGGGTACAGAGCAGGGTGACGGAAAGGAATATTATTTAAAAAATAACGGCTGCTTTCTTAGATCATTCTTATAAAATAGCTTTAAACATTCTTATTAAATTCTTTAAAACGCTCCAGGATGTTTAGATCGTTTTTATGATTTAGATTTAAACAATAAATATTCCCTTTGAATTTTTCAAAAACATTCCAGGCCGCTTAAATCATTTTCGTGGTAAGGTAAACTAAAAGATATCAACATTTTATTATTATCAAAAACGTTTCAAATGGCTTATTTCATTTTAGCTAAAATTGAAATAAACGCATGTCTTATAAAAACTAAAGGACAAAAATGTTTCAAACTGGTTGGAACATTACTGAGTTTTTCAAAATGACACCTGTCATATGTGTGGGTTGGACCACCATAGCTGTATCTGTGTACACAAACAAGCCAGAACAGAGTCATTTCGCTAGATGGTAGTACTATGTTCACTGATCATAATGGTGTACTTAACTCAATTTTGGACATGTTGTGGGTTGGAACGTTTTTACTAATCTACGTCCACTTGGTCCTTGGTCAAAATGTATAGAAACTTGACATTTGCATCTGTCAGTTTACTCCACATAATCAAAATTTTAAGTATAGTTATTATGTATCAGTATATTGTAAATAAGTGAGATATGGACCAAAAGTGAGGCTTTCAAAGTAATTTTAGTGATATTCGATATAATATAATAAAATCAAAATAGCTACTGACAGGCTCACATCAGGAGAACACGATCTGTCAATATTTTTGAATTTACTTTTATACTAAAACGCCCCGTTGGTCTAGTTTTTTAAGTACCGGCACAAAATAATTACACACTAAGAAAGTAGGCTGCCCACTGAGAGCTAAAAACGTGTCATGTACTCACGCATGCGCACTAACGGGGAAATACGCCTTTTCAACCACATTATTCCTAGCCTATGACATAAGATTGTCGAACTGTCGGGGTCTGTGGTAGAGGCCGCGCGCTTATGTACTCATGCCGGGCAACAACCCTAGCATATGTCAACGAACTCTTCTAAACTCAAAATCAGGTCAAAGTCTACCTTCTGTGTGTAATTATTTTGTGCCTTTGCCCAGCAGTGGGACAGTATATACAAATACAACCTGTATACATTGGTGTGTGCCTGTCCGTACTATTATTTTAAAATGTGTTCATATTGCCATTAAGTTCGCATTGTATTATTTTATATTAAATTAAGTGATAATTTATTATAATTTGTCAAGAAAATCGTGACAACGGATGCTTGAGGATCTAACAGAGTTCACATGGTGTAATACCAGGAGGCCGATTCTCGGTTTTCGCCTTATATGTCGAGTCGACTTCATGGAACGCACAATCAATAGGGCAACACAGATTACAGTCGACATTCCCTATCTTGTTCTCCTATTGGTCTATACGTTCCATGAAGTCGACTCGACATAGAAGGCTAAAACCAAGAATTGGCCTTCTGGTTGGGGAAATCTCGCATGAAAATTTCAAGTTTTTTTTTTGCTGTCACTGCTCTAAACTTCACCAATATTTTTTCGTTTAGTAGAGTTAAGTTTAGTCAGTCATATCATTACAAAAATATTATTTAGACTCAATCGATGCTTAGTCTGTTCTTTTGTGCCTGTCAACCTCATATTTGGATCTCACGGCCGCTTACCATCAGGCGGAGTGAGGTCATCTTGATTGTCGACAGTAAAAAAATAAAAATAGGTTAGGTTAGAACAGTGACCGGGCAGAAAATCTTGAAATTCTCGGGCGAGTTTTCCCTTAAGGGGCTATACGAATGAAACTAGCGCCGCCAACCTATTTAAACTGATTGTAGCGAAAATATGATATTTTTGAAGAAAATAAAACATTACAGACTTAGATCCAAGTAAATTGGATTTTTCAAGATGCAATACAATATTTCTAACACGGGACAAGTAATAATAATGTTAATTATTGCTAAAAACGGTCACTTTTAGAAATAGTTGACATTATTGTTACTTGTCGCGTGTTTATTATATTGTATTGCATCTTGAAAAATTCAATTTACCTACT
>JABMDO010000888.1:0-29383 GCA_014851415.1 Cnaphalocrocis medinalis | reverse complement strand
CAAAGATGACATTACATAAAGTTATAGCGTAAATTCGTAATAAAAAGCAAATAGTACAGTAAACATGCTTTGAATAAAATCAATACGCTGTTTTCTTGAAACTGTTGGACCATTCCGTGTCCATGTCTTCACCGCAAACAGTCGGATTTATTCATTTATGTTATTAATAAACCTACGACGTCCATTTTCGTTAATTTAAATTTACAACAAAGATTTCGAGAGAAATTTTCGCATTTTCCACAACATAGATCAGCTGTTTGCAAATTGATACGATTTTGACGCGAAATACGCGATTGTTGTTGAATGAATGAATGAATGATCAATAAAAAAACAGTAATTAATGCTACGAGTAGTTAACATGTAAAACTTAGAACAGCGCCATCTGACCGACCGAAACCTAAAACAATCTTGTTTGTAACAAACATCATTCATTCTAAAGTATAGACTATAGAAGTTCAGTCAGTGGCCGTCATTCATTTGTGCTGTTTTATCGAGATGTACTGTCATTCATAACTTTTTATTCGATTTTATTTCATTCATTATTAATCAAATCATTTCTTGTCATCTTTCGAAGTGTGCGGTGAAAGGGCGTCTCTTTTTTTTAGTTCGCCCTTTCGTCTTTACTTGTGAGAGCTGTGTGAATAATTGTTTATTTCTAGTTTAACGTAATAACCGATTTTCAAAAGAAAGGTAACTTATTTTAACGTTCACAAGTGATTCGCATTGAATTTGATCCCATGTAAGATGGCGTCACATTTTACTGGAGCATATGACGTAGAAACTAAAAATTGTTTTACAGATGTCTCGCTACCGAGAATGGGACCTCTCCTGCAAAGTTTACGTCGGCAACCTTGGTACAAATGCATCAAAATACGAGATTGAGAAAGTTTTCTCCAAATACGGCAATATTCGCAATGTGTGGGTTGCCCAAATCCTCCAGGATTCGCTGAAAGGTAAACACCTAATACTATTGTTTTTATTTTATTCCCCTGTCCCTGTCTGCAGGGAGTCTTTAGGGAGTCAAGAGAACGCCATCCGGAAAAGAGCCCCGTGCAAGTACCAATGGCGTCTCCCAAGATTCGGTCCGTAACGGCCGTGTAGGGAACTTACATTAAGCTCACACACACACACACACACACAATATTATATTTACATAAATACATTAATATATAATCATAATGTTCATATTATATTTACATAGTTATATACAATTATTTACATAAATAATAAAACTTAAAACTAAACTAAAACACAATAACAAATAATACTAAACACATATTTACAGTACAATACAAAAATAATAATTTCAATAAATAATAAGCTTCGACATTGTTTACGTGTCGTCCGTCATTGCGTTCGCTTAGCGGGCGCAATGGAGCCGCGCAAAGACTGACCGGCCGACCCGATCCTTTTGTTCTACGGTGCGCGCGCACTGCGCGTGCGCAGGATCTACCGGTCTTCCAGTCAGTCGGTCGCCACGCACTACGCGAATGATCTGAGCTACGCATGATCGCGCGCCGGCTTGTTTACCTAATGTTATTTGTCTGTTGTTCTTCTGTATTCTCTTCTGATTATCATCTTCACTCCTTCTAATTATAAATGGTACTGTGCCTGTGTATTGTGTGTGTTATTCATACTACTTGTGAACTGTGTGTGGCAATATAAACATTGAGTGTGCGACGTACTTTTATTCATCTCCGCACACTGGACCTCATCATCACGCACCGCAACAACAAGGTACCATCTCACATACACCTACGCACCCATCAACCATACCGAAATGCGCGAAGGACCATGGGAAGGTGGTGGGTTATCCCCAATCTATATCTTATTTATTTTAATTTTTATCCAAGGCATCAACAAATGGTTAAATTTTCTAAATAAATATTTCATTTTAACATTTTTGTTTATAATCAGCCCGAAAGTCCGTAGGTAAGTATATAAGTACAGAAAAATAATACCCTCCGATTCATTTATGGCAGCCAATTTAACCTCTGGTATGGTGAACGGCCGCGCAAACATGTACCCGTCATCTGCGCAGAGATCACAACGTATGGCGAGCGCGCACGGCTCTTCCCAGAATTTGTAGTAAAAGTCCTTTTATTTACATGAAACTTATTAAACTAAGGACTGTTCTTCAAACCCAAACAGTTGTACTATCTTATGCACTAAGTTTTATTAACAAATTATGTTTTGTTTTTAATCTACAGGCAATTGAACACAGCAGTTCAACCTAAAAATGACCTGTCCATGAAAATTAAAGATTTTCCGTATATTTTACTAATAAATTATTGTTTCATTTATTATTCCTAAAAGTTAAATAAATGAACAACCCACTGATATAAAAAACTTATCACTTATAACAGTTCTTGACTTGTAAATACTAATTTAAAAATTACAAAAAATATTTTCAGTGTCGCCATTTTGCATTTATTTACATCGAACTTTAAAAACACCTCAAGACATCATTATTTGATTCTAAACACTTTTGAGCTCTTAGTTGCATAAATAGTTTCATCTATTTTCACATACATCATTAGAAAATGTCTAAATTATAAAAAACACCACATAATTGACAAAAACATGAAGGATGGTACCTAGATTTCCCATCTTGTTTCATTCACTTTTTCTAATGCATGGGTGGTTGTTTATGGTTTCTGAGAAGAACGGTGTGGCAAATATGAAAATATCTCTGGCCTGCATAATATAACAGCACAACTTTCATATATATTTTAGACGAAAAACAATAATTTGTTATCGGTTTTATTTCGATATTTTTGTGCATGTGTGTGTGATTTGCTTACCGTACTCGGCTGTGTTGTCCCGGATCCGATCTAAGATGGCGGTACATGTTGGCCTCCTATTTGATTTGTCCCGGATCCGTGCTAGGCAATTATGCGCCAATCTGTTTAGGCCCGGATCCGTGCATATACAGGGCTTCCATAATTTTGTAGTCACAAAAGGTGAAAGAACACAGTGTAGTATTTTTGATGATTTCTTTATTATTATAAATGAATAATCGCATATTTGGTCAAAATATTCGTACCTAAACAAACCGTTGAGGAATTCTCTCGGGAGAAGACAAACCTGGCTGCAGCACCAGGACATGGTGGAAATCATGTCAAGTTGTCATAGTATACCGCATATACATAGTTTCGTGTCAGAGCTGTTCACCGTTGAGGAATTCTCTCGGGAGAAGACAACCCTGGCTGCAGCACCAGGACATTGGTGGAAATCATGTCAAGTTGTCATAGTATACCGCATATACATAGTTTCGTGTCAGAGCTGTTCACCGTTGAGGAATTCTCTCGGGAGAAGACAACCCTGGCTGCAGCACCAGGACATGGTGGAAATCATGTCAAGTTGTCATAGTATATCGCATATACATAGTTTCGTGTCAGAGCTGTTCACCGTTGAGGAATTCTCTCGGGAGAAGACAACCCTGGCTGCAGCACCAGGACATGGTGGAAATCATGTCAAGTTGTCATAGTATACCGCATATACATAGTTTCGTGTCAGAGCTGTTCACCGTTGAGGAATTCTCTCGGGAGAAGACAACCCTGGCTGCAGCACCAGGACTTGGTGGAAATCATGTCAAGTTGTCATAGTATACCGCATATACATAGTTTCGTGTCAGAGCTGTTCACCGTTGAGGAATTCTCTCGGGAGAAGACAACCCTGGCTGCAGCACCAGGACTTGGTGGAAATCATGTCAAGTTGTCATAGTATAACGCATATACAAAGTTTCGTGTCAGAGCTGCTCACCGTTGAGGAGTCCTCTTGTGAGAGGACAACCCTGGCTGCAGCAGCAGGACATTGTAGAAATCATGTCATGTTGTCATAGTGTAACGCGTATACAAATTTTATGACAAAGAGTTCTCTCGTGAGAAGACAGAGAGACTATTCTGGCCAATCATATTTCATTATAAAATTATTATCATTGAATAAGATACTTTTCTATTGGCGAAGAAACATTTTTTTTTTCATTATTGCCACTAACAAGCACGTAAACAAAAACTTCTAAAAATAAAGGTAAATATTTACAACAGACTTTATTCATTACCCTGTATAAGGTAACGGACTCCAACGTCTTTCGTATACGTACAAGAAACAATGGCGGCCGTTCTGTGCATGTGTGCGTGTAATTCGACTCCAATGTTTAGAAAATTTTCTTCAAATTTGAATTGACAATTTGACAGAATGGTAAGTTCAATTGAACGGGAGACTGTTGTTTATGGTTCGTACATTCAGTAGGAAACAAATGCAAGCAAAAATAAACACTATTTGTATCTATTACGATTTATATTTGCATAAAAGCAGACCTAAGTCACCTTGTCCCGTATCCGAGCCTACACACTTAGAGGTTGCGGCACGGATCCGGGACAAACCATACCAGAGGTTAAACCATCAATTTCGTACAAAACTGAAATGGCATTGAATTGACCATATAAACCGCAGAACTGCCAACCGAATTCTGCAGTAGACCACGTCACTCTATTGGGCAGATGGAGGGACGGATTGCGTAAGATGGCTAGCAGGAGCTAGCTGTATGCGAGTAGCTGAAGATCGGTGTGGCGAATGTTTGGAAAGGCCGGTGTGTGTAGTAAGTGGATTGCATCAGGCTGATAGTGATGATTTATTTGTGACAGACGCGACGAGCGCCCCCGCGATGAACGCCCCCCGCGACGACCGCCCGCGCGATGACCGCCCCCGCGACGACCGCCCGCGAGATGACCGCCCCCGGGACGACAGGCGGGACGACCGCCCCCGCGACGACAGGCCCCGGGACGACCGCCCGCCCAGGGACGACGGAGGCTGGCGCTCCGCTAACCGCGAACCTGAGAGGGAGAGGTGAGGACAATGCATCAATAGTCATGAAATTATTGATGACGTCACTGTCGCATACGTCAGAGACGACGTACATAACTTAGTTTAATATGCAACACCAGTTTTCAATTATTTTTTTTACAACGGCCACAGGAGGCAATACCAATTTCGTTTAATTTTTTGAAGAAGATGTAAATGTTCACAGATATACCCTGTTTCTTTAAATTTCTAACTGCATTCTTATCCTAAATTAAATATTTAATTTATCATACAATAGTATTGCACACTGAAATCTAAGTAACTTGTTAACACCAGAACACTTATGTCTAGTCTAAAATCAATGCTTACGAAATTTAGATAAATTCCCATGCATGGTGGAAAATCCACACCAGTATTTAACCTAATGAATTACTTTTACAGAGGCTACTTACGAATGGCTGAAGAAAACGGAGGCTGCTAGAGCGCAGTCCACCCAGGCTGTCATCGATAGGATGATTGGACAATCTCGCCCACCTGAGAGTATATTATTGAGCGCTGTATCTGGAGAGATGCTCAAGATCGGTCTGATAGGACCATTCTTACACCTGGGTAAGTAGCGTAAAGCATTTTTTTAAATTTGGGTAACAAATAAGTTCTCTATGAAATAGAGACAAAAGTGTACTTAAATTGAAGCACATGTAATTTTCATAATCCCTAATAAACATAAACTTTTATCCACCAGGTGAAATTCCTCTGGGAATCATACTGCCAATGCTTGGAGCTCCTCCGAACCAATGCTCATGTGGAGACGCTGTACCACGATATAGCCCGCATGGCGTTCCAGTTCTGTCTGAAATATTCCCGCAAGACTGAATTCAGGAAGTTGTGCGACAAGCTGAGGAAACATCTGGAGGACATTTGCAAGCCCACTGTAAGTTTTTTACTCCACATATTTATAAAATAGTGTCTGATTTCATAGACAAGAAAAAGAAAACTGTTGTTGGATACATTATATTGGCTATGGGTGCAATCGCCTTAGGGGATGTCCCCTCACTTTATAGCACATATCACTTAGGATCAGGTCAGGTCGGTAGGACATTGCAGGCTTGCTCCCTGGCCCTAATTTGGCATTTTTTTCTGAATCCCTATTTATCTATCCATATAAAAATGGAAATAAATAAATCACATCCTCTGAATTAAATCCCATCTTTACCATGTATTGCTATGAGATGGTAGGCCTCAGAGGTAAATAATTCTATTTAGATTAGAAACCAAGCTGTACACTTTAATACAGTTTGTTTAATTTAATTTCGTACATTTTTCTCATACATTTTTCCCAAAGAGGCAGACTTATATATCCTAAAATTATAGAAGTTGTTTACATAAATATTTGTTTTATTCATAGGTCCAAACTGGTAATGTGAGCATCTCCAAGCCGGAGACCCAGCAACTTAACTTGGAGACCAGGCTGTTCCAACTTGACAGTGCCATCCAGATGGAGCTGTGGCAGGTTTGTTCAATCTCTTTTAATCTTGCACTAAAAATGCTTTCTAATAAATAGATTATATTAAACTCTGTTCCTTAATATGTGTATATTGTGAATCAGTGCCTTAGTTCTGGGTTTTGCTGAGTGAGAGGGTACTAAACACCCAATCGGAGGGAAAGGGGGTTAAAAAGTTGACTTGCACTTATGACTTCACTGCTGTTATGCGGCAAACGCTTCCCATTTGCCTGCTAATTACAAAAAAAAAAAAAATTATGTGGTCAAATTAATTCATTAAGTAATAAATATTATGATTGGCTTATTGTGCTTTTTATTGCTGTTGTATCACTTTTCAAACAGCAGACACAATTGAAAACAAATTGTTTTATGCCCCTTCAAAGGCTTTTGGGTCTTACGACGTTATTCTATTTCTGTGCAATAAATAATATCTATGTATCTATCTAAACAACTAACAGGAAGCCTACAAAGCCATTGAGGACATCCACAACCTAATGAACATGTCCAAGAAGACACCAGTAGCAAGACGATGCCAACTACTACGGGAAGCTGGGCGCTCGTATTCTGGAAGCGGGCCACTGCCTGTTCACGACGCCGCCGCGCTGCGAAGCTGTTCCAGCTGTCCAGGGAGATTGAAGAAGAATACACGCAGGAGGAGTTGCAAAAGTATGTAGACATTTTAACCGTCACGCTTCGGCAGAAACGGGCCGGCTCGACCGTAGTGATACCACCTGCATCACAGAATGACCGACGTGAAGCAGCATCTGCGCCATGTTTTTGTCGAGTGGGTGAGAGTACCGGAGGCTCAATTGTGACTACTGATGTGCAGGTATCTATCTATGGGCGGCGGCAATCGCTTATCATCAGATAATCTGTCTACTCGTTCTGCCACCTATCACATAAAAAAAAAAGAAAATATTTTTGTAACATTCAACTTGGCTTGAATGAAATCTTGGAGTAGGCCAAAATATTTAGTGTCAGCCCTGATTGTAATGTAAAGTGGACTCCATTTTCTGCACTTAGATTATTAGACCCATTGTATGGTGATGGGTTAGCCGGTTAAAGAAGTCAGTCAGCCATTCTGTATAGTGGCGTTGAATAGAGTATTTTTAGCCTCCGAATTAAATCCCATTAGTGATGTTACCTTTGTCATCTGATGGTAGGCCTCGGAGGTAGATCGAAAAGGCTAGACGCGACAGGTAGCATTCTTCTTTTGCTGTCTGTGTTAATTTATGCCTTAACAAAAAATACATAATGTAAAATTAAATTAAACTTTTAGTTAAAGTAAAAACTTACTCAATTTTTGTCTTCTTTTTGCTCTTCTGAAAGTTGGACTTTTGCAGATTGCATAGTTTACCACTGGACTGACGATGTTATAATGTACTTACAGCTTGGTCACAAGCGGACATTTGCGATTTGGTTAACTTTGACTATGGCTTTGCCCAGGAGTGATACCTTGGCCGCGCTGTGTTTCGTCGAGTGAGTAAGGGTTACCGGAGGCCCAATGTATAGGGGCTATACGAATGAAACTAGCGCCGCCCACCTTTGGTTGGAAGGTTGGAAGCGCTTTCGTGTCTACTCGTGTTGCAAGTGTCTATGCCCGCCCATAGACACCTGCAACACCAGTCGGCGGCAATCGCTTACCATAAGGTGATCCGTTTGCTTCCTTCTTCAGGTCTTCCCTTAAGAATAGAATAGAATAGAAATAGTTTATTTAAGTACCAAAATAAAAATACAAACAACATGTAATGTTTCGCGGCACTTAAAAAGGTATTCGCTCAGCATCTATGCTCCTCTATAAAAACCAGACCCAACAAATAATAACATTTACAAAGATTAATTCAGTAATGAATGACTTCGTGGCAGGATGGCGTGCCGCGTCCTAGTGGCGGTGCTGTCGGTGCCGCTGCCGTCGCTGCACCCCGAGTTCGACCGCTTCGTGGAGACGGACAAGAGCCCCGTGGAGAAGGCGCAGCGCCTCGCCGTGCTGCTGGGCCTGGCGCAGCCGCCCACCAGGGCTAACTTGCTCAAAGGTATGATTTTTACCCAAAACTGGAATTCAAGACCAAAAAGCTACTACAATGTTGCTACTGCAATAAAATTATCGTACCATATAATCCCCCTTTTTTCCTAAAAAACATAATTGTATTGTAAACATTGTAATAATTGTGATTCTATAATTAAAAAAAAATATTTTATTTACTTTTTTTCATATAAAAACAAGACACTTATAAAAACTTAACCATCCGTAATTTTAGTTTTCAAAGATGGTATTGCACTTCAGGTGTAAATAACATTTGGTATCTACTTACCTACAACATTTTCACAATGTTTGGAAACTTGACAGTTTATGCAGACATAATAAGAAAAATAATGCCAAAAAGGTTGGCGAAACCTGAAAAACGTCACTTGAAAATTACATAAGTGACTTGAACAGATTTGACAGTGACGTATCTGTCGTAGATTTGTGTGTACATTTAGTAAATGTCGTCTGATTGCAGACGTGGTCCGGTTGAACGTGGTGGTCTGGCGTCGCCGCAGCTGCAGAAGCTCTACCTCGTGGCTGGAGGTGGAGTTCGACCCGCTCGGCATCTGCCATAACGTGCAGGGTGTCATCAAGGCCCTGCAGGACGAGCCCAGTGAGTCACTATTTATTAACCAACTTAAAAAACGAGGAAGGTTCTCAATTCGACCCGTATGGTTTATTTGTATTTATGTTACTGGATTTCTCCGCCAATTATGAATAGATTTTTATGATTCTTTTATTTTTGGTAGGCCATCATTCAAAGATGGTCCCATATCAATTTTATTAAAATTGACTCAGTGGTTTTTGAAAAAAACAACAAAAACCTAAATAAATAGTAATATTGTGGTTATAGTCTTGAATTACCCGCGACTTCGTCCCCGTCGTTATTTTATGCGAATTTACATTTTATAGAATTCATTGTTCAGAATGATTGGTATAAAACGTTTCTAAAGGTATAGAGGAAATAAAGTATTTAAACCTCTGAATTAAATCCCATCAGTAAATGTCTCGATTGTTACCTGATGGTAGGCCTCAGAGGTATATCACACAGGCTAGACGCGACAGGCGGCATCACAAGTGTCGTCTGTGTTAATTTATGCCTGGACAAGTAAAATCAAGAATAGACCTTGCAAGTATTACGTAGCACAATCAAGCATTCAAGCGTAAGCATTGCTCTCTCTCTTATGTGTAATATTATCTGTCCACAAGTAACCATAATTCTTGTTACTAGAAGTGTAATATAATAGCAAAATAAAATGTATAGCTTCTTGAAGTTTACATAAGTATACAAAAGTACGTCTCAAAAACACTTTTTCCTGTAATCAATCTCAGAAGTACTTTTTTTGATGTCTGTCTCTATTCGCCAACCACTGCGATCGGACACTCTGGTAGTCAATGGGGCAAGCTAATGGTCATCAGTGGATGTCCCTAGGCTGATAATAACATACGCCATATTGAATTAAAGCCATAATGAAAGCGGCGTGAGCTTCGATTTGGTTTGGTGTTAACGTGAAACCTTTGTTTGTACACAGACTCGCCTCTCGCACAGTACACCACGGCTCTAAACGACGTGGCGCTGGTCCGGCTCATCCGCCAGGTGGCGCAATGCTACGCCTGCGTCAAGTTCTCGCGCCTCCTGGAGCTGGCCGGCACCGACGATCTGTTCCACCTGGAGCGCCTGCTGGTGGACTGCGTCAGACACAACGACATGCAGATCCGCGTCGACCACGCCAACAAGTCAGTACCCTCCCTCTCCTGGAGCTAGCTGAGTAGGGTTTTCAGGTTTTAGAAGCAAAAAGCTAAACCCCACTATTTTAGTCAAACAATACCCTAAATTTTTTAGCTTAGTATACGCAGTCTTGTCTATTTTATATGAAAAAATCTAATGGTAAGCGATTGCCGCCGCCCATAGACACCTGCAACGTCAGTAGACTTAAAAGTGCGTTGCCAAAAATTTATCCCCTTTCCCCATATTAGGCTTCCGGTACCCTCAAACACTGGGCGAAACTCAGCGTAGACGCTGCTTCACGACGCTCTTGAGGCCGTGCTATCACTCCGATCGAGCCGACCTATACACACCGTAACAGGCCCCCAAAGTCATTAACAATTTAACTTTTTTTTATTAAACTTTAGGCGTTGGCCTAAAGTTGAAAACAATTGCATCTGATGAAAAGTGACGATGAGGTCTAGGATGAGACGCGTTTGCCTAGAAGATGCCTTTTCACTTTTACACAAGTGTGGAAGCGAATCGCTTCCACACTTGTGGAACTTGTTATTAATATTGCTGGAATATACTGGCCGGCTATGTCGGTGACTCTGGTTCTCTGTCGGATTACATCATTTCTGATGCGGTCCTTCAGAGATACTCCGAGCATAGCCCTTTCCATAGCTCTTTGAGCGACTTTGAACCGCTGGATTAGTCCACGTAGACGTAGTGTTGGACGCCCTGCTACAAGATGGGATGACGACATTCGAAGGCTGGCTGGAGTGGGCTGGATGAGAGTGGCCAAAAATCGGGAGCGGTGGCGTGCATTAGGGGAGACCTATGTCCAGCAGTGGACGAACGTGGGTTGCTGATGATGATACTGGCCGGATGGCGCATTTGGTAGTGACCCTGACTCATACGTCAAAGGTCGTGGGTTCGATCCCCACCCTAGACAAACAGTCCTGTGATGCACACTTGTGTTTGTCTAGTGTCTGCATGTTATGTATTTAACTTATATATTTGTGAGCCTCTGTTGTCTGTTACACAAGTGCTTAAGCTACTTAGTACTGATCAATGTATGAGATGTTGTGTGAATTTATTTATTTATGTAATCATTTCTACAGATGCGTGCACTTCGGAGTGGAAGCCGGCGGTGGCGAGTGGTGCTCTGCCGCGGACGAGGCGTGCGGCGGCGCCATACTACAGGCCACCCCCGCTGAACAGGTGTGGAAACTAAGTAGCTCAATACAAATTGTATATGTGAACATGCCAAAAGTCATAGACCAAAATGTTGTTCAGAATGAATAAGATAAGATAATAATTTATTGTCAAACTGTGTTACAATTACTTTACATAAACGGGACTAAACGCGACGAAATTAAATAAGTACATTTTAGCACTTACTGCTTGACGTTTCCTTATTTAATTTCGTTGACTTATTTAATTTCGTCGCGTTTAGTCCCGTTTATGTAAAGTATTTGTATAATGCAACGCGAAAGTTTAAAAACATATGTGTTACAATTGTTGTCAAAAGCATTATGGTTAGTATCAACAGTCCCCCATTGGTAGAAGACGTAGTTCATCATCATCATCATTTCAGCCAATAGACGTCCAATGCTGGACATAGGCCTCCCCCAAAGCTCTCCACACAGATCAGTCCTGTGCCACCCGCATCCAAGGGACTCCCGCGACCTTCACTAGATCGTCGGTCCACCTGGTGGAGGCCTGCCTCGGCCTCGGAAGACGTAGTTTAAGGGATGTAAATGTTCACAGATACATTCTGTAGATTGCAGGGAATTTCTTAATTTTTGTATACCTTTAGTATAGCTGGAGGCACGAAAGTATAGCGATGACCGTTATTTTGCGCAGTTGTAAAAAAGAAGACTTTCTATCAAAATTGGTTTCTGCGCACTCAAGGTCATAACTACACTTTCTTACCTCGAACAATAGACAGAAGTTAACTTACAAGTGATGTGTGTACATCAGGTGCGCGAGCAACTAGTCCGCGCGGCAGAAGTTGTATCCCGCGCCGTAGCAACCCTGTTCCCGGAGCGACGCCGCAGCGAACGCGAACGCGCGCGAGGGCACATGGTGCAGCACTACCACGAGAACAAGCACGCCGAGCACGCGCGCGTGCTGCAGCGACACAAGATCATCGAGGAGCGCAAGGAGTACATCGAGAGGCTCAACACCGTGCGCGAGGAGGAGGAGCTCAGGTGAGGAAGCCTTATTTTTTTTTAATGGCTATGGACACGCGCCTTCGAAACACGATGATTCCGCCAATGTCAAGTGATTAGAGAGGCACGACGATTAAAAATAGAATTGACCGGTAGATATAAGATTTCAATCTGTTTCGAGGTCTTCTTTTTGTTAAAAGCACCATCTATATCAAGTAGAGAACATCACATTGTAGACGAACACAACAAACACGACACAAAAACAATACACCAAATAAGGGGGAAGAGGGAATTATTATAGTTTAAACTCTGTAATTTATCATGTGAAGTAAACTGACAGATGCAATTGTCAAGTTTCTATACATTTTGACATTTTGCATCTGTCAAATTGAATGATAATGTATGGGGATGACACATTGACATTTGTCAGTTTACTCCACATTATTAAAAATCAGAGTGTAGGTAGAAATGGCGCGCTTGAGGCGTGCCGTCTGTCTTCTTTTCCGTCAGCCAATGTTTTTTTTTTTTTTTTTATGTGGTAGGTAGCAGACGAGCAGGTCAATGTCAATGTCAATGATGTTAGTAATGTTACCAGAAAAGTGGTTGTTGTCATACCTAATTAACATATTTTTGGTAACATCACTAACAAATTTTTGTTCAGTTGCGCACTTTTGACAGCGCCTTACACATAAACTTTGACGTCACACTCGATTGACGCCATTGGTCAGATTTGACCAGAGTCAGTCGGGTGTGACCAATGACGCTGCGCGTGCGCTGATAAGACGCAACTAAGACACGCTAAGATTAGAGAGAACCTATAAAGTACATAAAATATTATTTTTATCCTTTTTGCCTCCGAATTAAATCCCATCAGTAATGTGTCCGTTGTTACCTGATGGTAGGCCTCGGAGGTATATCACACAGGCTAGACGCGACGGGCGGCATAAAAAATGTCGTCTGTGTTAATTTATGCCTGGACAACTTCTTTTTTTTTCCTGTTGTCCTTAACGTAAGACCCAAAATCCTTTTAAAAGGCTTAAAACAATTGATTTTCCATTGTGTCTGCTGTGTGGGCCTTAATACTTTGCTGACGACTTTATTTATTTCTTACAATAAAAGTCACAGCTTGATACACTGCCGCATGAATAGGCCGGCTTGACCGCAATGATACCACGACCAACCAGAGAATCGACGTGAAGCTGCACAGAATAACTGCATTTAAAATGTAGTTATTATGTGTCTCAAGGACTAGGTATCATTAGTACAAGTAACACGTTAGACAATAGACGTGTAACGACGAAAGATGATATTGTACGTACGTAAAGTTCGTCTTTTAGTCAGCTATAATCTCCCCCTCTTGAAAGTGACTTTATATAAATACTAGTGGCCCGCCCTCACTTCGTTTCGGAACAGTAGTTCCACTGCCTTCCAATAGATGGCGTTGGGTGTTGATCGCTTCGCGCTAGTGTTTTGCTTTTTATATAAGGTTTGTTCGACGTCTGCAGAATTTATCCTAACTAATATTATAAATGCGAAAGTAACTCAGTCTGTCTGACTGTTACTCTTTCACGCCAAAACTACTGAACGGATTTAAATGAAATTTGGTATACAGATGATCTAGACCCTGGGAAAGAACATAGGCTACTTTTTATTGCGAAAAATAGTAATATATAAATAGTATAGAAGATAAAAAAATAACATCATCCTATCCCTCCCAGACGCCAAGAGGAGCAGCTCCGCGCCGCCGCCGCAGCGGAAGCCCGCCGCCAGGAGCAGGAGAGGGAGGAGAGAGAGAAGCGCAAGCACGCGTCCGAGCTGGCCGCCATGAAGGAGAGGCATCGGCGCGAGCGCATGGCGCACATCTCGCAGACCGCGCACGGGAAGAAGATGCTGCAGAAGCTGGACGAAGAGGTATGACGACCGGCCGTTCTTACTTACTTGATTGTCTAAAAAAATGTTTGCAGACATACCTAGGCTATAGAATATAAGCACTTTGCTCTGAACATATCCTTACTTATATTATAAATTCGAAAGTAACTCTTGTCTGTCTGTTTGTTACTCTTTCACGCCAAGCCTACTGAACGAATTTGAATGAAATTTGGTATACAGACGGTCTATATATTGCGACCCGGGCCCTGATGTTCATATTGGTATGTGGCCCTTAAAGAGTAAAGTGTGACGACCGCTGGTCTAGACCCTGAGAAAGAACATAGGCTATTTTTTATTGCGAAAGGACCCCCCCTTCGAGAGCCCTTCGAGGCAGACGAAGTCGCCGGTAACAACTAGTAATGTTATAAATCTTATAAGGTTGAGAACCACTGCCGACAAGCTGTTGAATAGTGTTTTTATTAGTGGGTTAGAATAAAAAAATTGGCAAAGAATTTTGAAGAAAATGACCTCCCAAGAGTAAACCCTGTTGATTATCATTCTATCCACAAACTCATTCTAAAACATCATTTATGAACAGGAGATCAAAAAAATGGACGCCCGAAGCGATCGCCCAGCGCGAAGCGAGGAGCTGATGAAGGAACGCCGCGAGCTGCAGGCCAGGCTCAAGTCCCAGGAGAAGAAGGTGGACTACTTCGATAGCGCGCCAAGCGACTGGAGGAGATACCGCTGCTGCAGAAGAGTTTGGAAGAGAAGCAGGTCCAGGATAAGGCGTTCTGGGAGCAGCAAGAGAAGGAGCGCATTCAGCAACTTATCGGTAAGTGGTAGTCAGATGATGAAGTATACAAGTTTTAGAAGAAGAAGGTGGACTACTTCGAGCGCGCCAAGCGACTGGAGGAGATACCGCTGCTGCAGAAGAGTTTGGAAGAGAAGCAGGTCCAGGATAAGGCGTTCTGGGAGCAGCAGGAGAAGGAACGCATTCAGCAACTTATCGGTAAGTGGTAGTCAAATGATGTGTTCTGCAAGTTGATTATTTCTAACATGATTTGTTTTTGAATGCGATAGACGAAATGCTATTCTAACAACTCCCACCGGGTTGCTAATTAATTTATTAAATATTGAGTCAACATTACATACATTGTCCTGGTCCCAAACTAAGGTTGTAAAAGATAATTAATTTCGGTTTCGATACACGTGATAATGTCCGCCTTCCTCTCATCATAGTAGCGATGACTTGATTTCTATGATGGAGTCATTTGCCCTGTGGGACAGTATACCCCCTTATAGCATACTAGCGGCCGCCCGCGACTTCGTCCGCGTGGAAAAGTAACTTTTTACCCCCCTCTTAACCCCTTACAACCCCCTTTTAGCAATAAAAAGTAGCCTATGTTCTTTCTCAGGGTCTAGATCAACTGTTTACCAAATTTCATTTAAATCCGTTCAATAGTTTTGGCGTGAAAGAGTAACAGACAGATAGACAGAGTTACTTTCGCATTTATAATATTAGTATGGATAAATTCAAATTCATTTATTGCATGTCACATTACATAATAGGATGTTAAAAAATAAAATAGGATACGCCCCTTCATTCGTGATAAAAGGACTTTATTCGTATTACCTATTATAAAGGCTTCGGGATTTAAACGACTAAATTTTAACTGTGTATAGGCTGATCTGTACTTTATTCTCCAGAGGCCCGCGCGCGCGACGTGGCCACGTCGACCCGCCTGGGCCGCATGCACGCGCAGCGCGACGAGTTCATCGCGCGCCTGCTGGCCGAGCGCGGCGCCGCGCACCACCAGCGCCTCGCCGCCTTCCACGACAAGCTCGCCGCCGAGCGCGACAAGCGCCTGGCCGAGCGCCGCAAGCAGAGGATCGAGAAGAGGCGCCAGGAGGTCAGTACACTCACCCCGCACGTGACGCTGCTGGCCACCACCGGCGCCTCGCCGCCTTCCACGACAAGCTCGCCGCCGAGCGCGACAAGCGCCTGGCCGAGAGACGCAAGCAGCGGATCGAGAAGAGGCGCCAGGAGGTCAGTACACTTAGGACGTAAGCATGAAAAACTTAACTAAATGTCCAGACAGAGAGAGACTCGAGCAGAGAATCGAGAAGAAATAACAGGAGGTGAGTAGACACTTGCGTGATCGTTCCTAGCCGGAAAAACTTAACCTCGACAGAGAGAAGAATCGAGCAGAAACGTCAAGAAGTGAGTAGGCTTGTGGACACGTGCATGATCATAATAGCCAGCCAAACATGAGGAACTTAACGCCAGAGAGAGAACTGACTGGTCGAGAATCAAGAAAAGTGTCCTCCTGACCTCCTGGTCAGTACACTCTAGGACGTTTACACGATGAATCGGTGCCAGGCAAACATGAGAAACTTAACGCCGAGAAACGCAAGCAGAAAATCGACAATAGACGCCAGGAAGTGTATGTGTATACTCTGGGATATATGCTTGCCATAGTATAGTTCACCAAACACGATAAAATTACCGTCGAGAGCAAGAAACGAGTAGTGGAAGAACTTTTGGACAGTATCTAACAAGTTTTTCACACGATTTAGCCCATTGCACTTGTCTTACTGTTAATAAAAATAAAGATGTTTATCTTTTCATTATACCTTATTCTAATCCACTAATGCTACCCCCAGTGGATAGAAGAGAAGCGCCGCGTAGAGGAACGCATCGCCGAAGAAGCGAGACGCGCGCGCGAGGAGGAGGAGAGGCGCGAACGCGAGGAGAGGGAGAGACGCGCCGCGGAGGAGATGGCCGCGCAGAGAGAGAAGGAGAGGGAGAAGGAACGGTGAGTAGTAGCTTCAAGGCTTGTTTTTGAAATATTTTGCGAGCCATTCTAGTATTACGTAAGTACTTTTTCTTTTTTGGTGGCTACAGTTTACTTCCGTGATCCCATTTTCATCAAAACCCATTTCATTGATTATTCCTTGAATAAAAAGAGCGATTTAAGCAAGATGTGTTTACCTATAAGAGTAAGAACAGTTAGTTATTTAATTTATATTCATGTAGTTTATTGTACTCAACGCTGTAACTTACGTTGGTAATCCAATAAATAAATAAATTTACACTTCAATAAGTACAGTAGTAATCAGTAACCCTTTATTCCCTATTTATCTAAAATGTGGGGTTAGAAAAAGCAAAAAGTATGTTACGGAGAGTAACAATAATGCCTTCAACTATCTCCACTTAAAAAAATCACGTCAATTCGTTGCTCCGTTTTGCCGTGAAAGAAAGACAAACATACAGACAGACACACTTTCCCATCCTCCTACTATTTTAAGGCGAAAGTTTGTAAGTATGGATGTATGTATGTTTGTTACTCTTTCACGTAAAAACTACTGAATGGATTTGAATGAAACTTTACCACAATAGCTTATACATCAGAATAACACATAGGCTACAATTTTTGAGGTTTCTAATGTGAGGTCGTAAAACCTAAAGTCCACGCGAACGAAGTCGCGGGCAAAAGCTTTTATAATATTAGTATGGATATCGATGGTCGCAATAAATGTTGATGATGATACTGACGTGTCGTTTGTTCCTGAACAGCGCGCACCAGGAGATGTTAGCGCGCGTAGAGGCCAAGGCGCGCGCCAAGGACGCGGAGGTGGCGCGCAAGCTGGAGGAGCAGAAGAAGGACGCCGGCTCCTCCTGGCGCCGCGAGGACGCCTGGCGCAAGCCCGAGGCCAAGGCCGAGCCCTGGCGGTCCAGTCAGTAACTGTTTACTATACCCAAAACTGGAATTCGAGACCAAAAAATCTACTACAATGTTGCTAATGCAATAAAATGATCGTACCATAGTATACTCCTATTTTCTAAAAACACTCGCTGATGTAATTTATTTATTGGTAATTTTGATTCTATAATTTAAAAAAACAATTTTATTTACATTTTTTCACGTAAATATAAGACACTTTAATAAAAACTTAACCATCCGTAATTTTAGTTTTCAAAGATGGTATTGCGCTTGTAACACTTCAGGTGTTAATAACATTTGGTATCTAGCCATAACATTTTAACAATGTATGGAAACTTGACATTTTAGTCTGCATATATAAGAAAAATAATGCCAAAAAGGTTGGCGAAACCTAAAAACGTCACTTGAGAATGACATAAGTGACTTTAACAGATTTGACAGTGACGTATCTGTCGTAGATTTTTTGGTCTCGAATTACAGTTTAGAGTATACTTTATTTATATGATAGTAGCAAACGAGCAGGCGGATCACCTGCCGAGCTAAGATGCGCATCGCCACAAAATTTTGTCGAATTTAGTTCACGAGAGCGCATCCTTGTATCCCGCTCATCGCTCAGTCAGGTGAGCGAGAAGCAACTTGCGCCGACACAATACGAGTGTCGACAAAATTATAACGTCAAAGTTCTAGTCTATGTGAAGTTCGCACGTCAAGGACTATGAAACACTGCAAATGTAGTTTAGTATGGAAAGCGATCTGTATCGCGAATTTTGACGACTTCTTGGTACAAGTGGCAAGTAGGGTGAATGACCTTTATTGCAAGTTTATCTGGCACGAAGTATAGAATAAAGAAGTTTTGTTAACGTTTCCGTTCAGGTCGCATGCGCGAGGGACCGGGCCCGCGTGACGAGCGCGCGCACTCCCCGGAGCGCCGCCAGGAGCGGCCCCGGGACGACCGCTCCAGGGAGGACCGCCCGCCCGCCAGGGATGAAAGGTAAACACCTAATACTATTGTTTTAATTTTATTCCCCTGTCCCTGTCTGCAGGGAGTCTTTAGGGAGTCAAGAGAACGCCATCCGGAAAAGAGCCCCGTGCAAGTACCAATGGCGTCTCCCAAGATTCGGTCCGTAACGCCGAAATGCGCGAAGGACCATGGGAAGGTGGTGGGTTATCCCCAATCTATATCTTATTTATTTTAATTTTTATCCAAGGCATCAACAAATGGTTAAATTTTCTAAGTAAATATTTCATTTTATAATTTTTCTTTATAATCAGCCCGAAAGTACGTAGGTATAATATTAGTACAGAAAAATAATACCCTCCGATTCATTTATGGCAGCCAATTTAAACCATCAATTTCGTACAAAACTGAAATGGCATTGAATTGACCATATAAACCGCAGAACTGCCAACCGAATTCTACAGTAGACCACGTCACTCTATTGGGCAGATGGAGGGACGGATTGCGTAAGATGGCTAGCAGGAGCTAGCTGTATGCGAGTAGCTGAAGATCGGTGTGGCGAATGTTTGGAAAGGCCGGTGTGTGTAGTAAGTGGATTGCATCAGGCTGATAGTGATGATTTATTTGTGACAGACGCGACGAGCGCCCCCGCGATGAACGCCCCCGCGACGACCGCCCGCGCGATGACCGCCCCCGCGACGACCGCCCGCGAGATGACCGCCCCCGGGACGACAGGCGAGACGACCGCCCCCGCGACGACAGGCCCCGCGACGACCGCCCGCCCAGGGACGACGGAGGCTGGCGCTCCGCTAACCGCGAACCTGAGAGGGAGAGGTGAGGACAATGCATCAATAAAGTCATGAAATTAATTGATGGGGTCACTACAGCTTACGTCAGAGACGTCAAACATAATTTTGATTAAAATGCAACACCAATTTTTTAATTAATTTTTATACAACGGCCACGGGAGGCGATACCAATTTCGTTTAATTTTTAAAGAGATGTAAATGTTCACAGATATACCCTGTTTTCTTAAATTTTTTATACGCACATCTGTTATGATAATGGCGAAACAATTGTACAGAATTTAACCATTAGGGACCATTCAAGTATTACGTAAGCAGATTTTTTGGAATATTTAACCCCCCTCCCCCCATTGTCAGCAAAAATTGGCGATAAAATATACTTTTTCTTCCTGAATTTACCAAAAGTAAGCAAAGCCAAGACCCCCCCTCCCCCTATCGATGCTTACGTAATACTTGAATGGTCCCTTAGTTCAGTTTAACTTCTCTAAAAACGGCCCTTAGTAAGCTATACATATTCATCGACGCAGAATACACCTTTTTTTAAATAAAATCTATGGTATAGAAAGCCTGGTAAAACGTGTACAAATTATTTATTTGAAGATTGTGACATGAGTGGACCGACGATCTAGTGAAGCCAGCGGGTGTCCCTTGGATGCGGGTGGCACAGGACCGATCTGTGTAGAGAACTTTGGAGGAGGCCTATCTCCAGCAGTGGACGTCTATTGGCTGAAATGATGATGATGAGATATGAGTGTAAATAAAATTATTAATTGTTATTATGTAATTTCCCCAGGCCTCGCTACGGCGGGCGCTCCAGCGGCCCCGACACCGGCGCTAGCTGGAGGCGCGGACCCGCCGAGCCGCCGCCGCCTGCTGCTGTGAGTATAATTATATTGCTCATAGCATATGGGTTGACACGCAACCAGCCTTTACTTATGCTATAGATTTTCGAGGATTTCCAAAGAGTTTCCAAATAACAAATGAATAATCTGACGCAGGGCGTTAGTGAACGACAAATGAATTGGCTACATTTTGACGTATCATGTCAAAATTATGACGTTAGGTAGATAGATACTCTTTATTGCACAAAATATTACAGAACTTAATGCTAATATGGCAATTTACAAATACAATATCGGCGGTCTTATCGCCAATATAGCGATCTCTTCCAGACAACCTTGGGCAGAAGAATAATACACGCTATATTACAATACAAAGAATATTGTCAGAGTTGGACCTGATGTTCTCTAATACGTTAGAATACCCCAAAAGTGTCTATCCTAATTTATTCTATGTGTGAATATGCGTGATCAATGAAACAAAATTAATTAATAAATTAAAATTAATAAATTCCTTCTTCACATCTTTCATACTATACGTTTGCCTAGTCAGTACTAATGGTAACATACTGTTATATTAGCTTTAAGACTACAAAATGTAACATGTGCAATTTAATTTTTCAATTTGAGTTGAAGCCTACATCTGTACAATCAAATAACATTCCTCGCAGGAACGATCCTCCAACACATGGCGCTCCTCCAAGGACGGTCCCCCGCGCGAGGACCGCTACCGCGACGCACCCCGCGGGGACCGCGCCGGGGACCGCGGGGGGGACCGGGACCGCGGCGGGGACCGCGGGGGGGACTACCGCGGCGATCGGGACCGCGACCGGTACCCGCCCAGGGACGGACCGAGGAGGGATGATCGGTGAGTTGGAAAAACTTTTGACTAAACTAGTAATGTGCCGGATATCAAGTGACTTATTTTGAAGTTGTCCCGTAACGAATGAGAATATAACTATCACATTCAAACAAAAGCACGCAGAGCGCGTCTGAAAGAGAGGGAAACTCCGATTCGGTTGTAACGCCCGTTTTAAATTAGACCGTCAATTTCTGTTACATTTTGGCGGATCTTTTACGGATCTCTTTACGTTATTATTCTCATGTGGAGTAAACTAACAGATGTAAATGTCAAGTTTCTATACATTTTGCATCTGTCAAATTGAGTGATAATGTGTGGGTATGACACATTGACATCTGTCAGTTTACTCCACATGATTAAACATCAAAGTATAATTATTATTACTTTTTTAATTTTAAATTGATAGATAAAATTCCTTGAGGCGAAAGGATGCCCTAGCGACGCCAATTGGAGATTGTACCAATCCACAATTATTTAAAATATATCCAATTTAGTAGCTAACTAAAACAAAACAAAAGAAACACCCGCAATGCAAGTGGAAACACGTCTCAACAGAATCCATTGCCATCAGTTCATTATGATTATGGCTGAATTCTTACATCGAACCACACGCAAGCGGCTGTCATTCCATCCTCATCATCTTGATGGTTGGCGATCTAGCACTGTGCGTTTTTCGAGGATTTTTCTCCCGCGAACCTCAGTCTTGTCGAATAGTTTAGCTGCGGCAGTATTTCCTGACGGCTATGACTTAGGGACCTTCAAGAAACGAGCGTACTCCTTCTTAAAAGGCCGGCAACGCATCAGCGACCTCTCTGATCTCGCAGATGTTCATGGGCGGCGATGATTACTTACCATCAGGTGACCCGCTTGCTCGTTTGCTGCCTCTAGTATAAAAAAAATATATATTTTTTTTATGTGATAGGTAGCAGACGAGCATGCGGATATTTATTAGATTGGTAGCTATATTTTTCTGTGGTAATCAGGGACGGGCCGAGGCGTGACGACCGCGACGGGCCGCGCCGCGACGACCGCGAGGCGCCCCGCCGCGACGACCGCGAGCGCAGGCCGCCGCCGCGTCGCGATGAAAAACGTGAGTATCTATCTATGCTAATTTTGTATAGTGACAACTACAGACATCGCACTCCTTCTGGTGTAGCTGATGTCCATGGGCGGCGGTGTTCACTTACCGTCAGGTGACCTGCTTGCTCGTTTGCCTTCCTATATTATAAAAAACCTCTAGCCTTAGGCTGCCTGTCCATTTAAGCGGAGCGATGCGGCGGAGCGGAGAAACGGACAAATATTAGCCAATAGTATTTATTTATTTTAGCCAGTAGAATTTTTGTGTAATACTATTGGCTAATATTTGTCCGTTTCTCCGCTCCGCCGCATCGCTCCGCTTAAATGGACAGGCAGCCTTATACACCTATCTGTGGACATTTACATCCCCTTAACCACGTGTACTATCAACCATTCTGAACAACATATTTTGTTAACAACTTTACAAAATCATCAAAATGTTCAACTCCCCTTATAAACTCCTCAAGTGACCTATGGATGCATGTATTTTTTAATTTTCAAAAGTCATGTTCAGAATGGTTAATAGAACATGTGGTTAAAGGGATGTGAATGTTCACAGATGCACCCTGTATTATGTGAACTGAAAAGCCGACACATTGCGCACGGAATTTATTGATTAAGCGCCATCTATTGGCAAATATTGGAACTGATACCTAAATTATGCTACGAAACAAGAAGTCAGGATTTTCGTAAACACCAGATTCATCAAATCATTTTATCTATGGTGCAAGGGGTAAAATGATAAAATCAGTTTTCCTTATACGGTAGCGATATAGAAAAGATTAGGAACCACTGCTCTAGATTATAGGCAGTTCCCTCCGAAATAAATCCCACTCATGGTTGTCAATAACGATGGGCGGTAGGCCTCGGAGGTAAAGCGAGTTGGTGAGACGCGACAGGTTTCTGTTATTTCGGAAATTTGTGTTAATTTGATCCAATACACTTACGAAGCATAAAAACTAGTCTTCCTGTCTCATAATAAAGAACAGTTTTTAACATAACAATTAAAACATAATAATTAAGCGGCGCATTGGCTAAGGTGTTCGGCCGAAGCGCGAAAGGTCCCGCGTTCAATTCCCGGTCAAGTCAATTTAGGAAACTACATTTTCTAAGTTGTCTTGGGTCTGGATGTATTGGGTTGACGCCCCTAGTTAATTATCGTCATCTGGTACTCATAGTACAGGGGTTCCCCTAGTTTGAGATCAGGTTGATTGGTGTGATGGTCTGACACATCTAGGTACTTTACTTACTTTTACTTATGTAAAATGTTTGTTGATGAAACAGATATTTGTCTTGGGTCTGGGTATTTGTAGTTCCTTCGTTGTTTCTGGTTTCCATAATACAAGGGAAAACCTTAAGTTTGGGACCAGCCGGGCTAACATGCGCGCCGCGTGATAATGGGGTATGGGAACTAATTTTTAGGTATCTTTTTTATATTTTATTTCAATACCTTTTACTATTTCAAGTAATCAATTTGAATATTTTTGTAATCAAGACAGTAGTTATGTTTTAATTAATTTTTAAACATTTTAAATTCAAGCTTATTTGTGACGTCACAAGTGCGCTACACCATATTAATAGTGTTACCACGTGCTTTTTTCCCCAAATCGTGGCAAATAAATTATATGTAAAATGTTACTTGTGGGCAAAATCCCTTTTAATCGGGGGAATTTTACATCACTGTCTGGCAACATTCCGGCAAAACAAAAAACAGAGAGGTATCTCTAATCAATTTTATATCACCTTTCAAATAAATGTCAACTGGTTGGTAAGGTTGAATTATACTACTCGACCAGAACAATTAGGCGCATGACAGGAATGCAGTTACCCCGCCCCGTACCCCGCACTTCGTCCCGCACATCCCTTAGTGACGCGCAATAAATACTTTTTTCGGAACATTGTTGCCGTTGTCATTTGTCCTACTTAATTAGATGTATCTTCGTAACATAAAATATGTATTGGAATCCAAATTGAACATAATAAATAACGAACGAATAATAATGTATGTTTAAATATAAGTACTTATTAAATAAATTTTAGCAATGGTATTAAGTATACCATTGCTAAAATTTATTTTAGATATTCAGAAGCGGTAACACTGCATCGGCGAAGTCGGATACTTGCTCTGAGCGTTGGTACCTATATGTCTATGCGGGATTTTTGTTATAATTTAGTTGATTTCGTTATCTTCGCTCTGACCTAACCATGCGCTTATTTTATTATTTACTAAGTACTCAATACATAAAACTACTATGCAGTTAAATCAGAAGTCAAATAAATAAATTCAGCAAAGATAAATAACTAGTATTACTACTATGTATCACTGTATAATACAGATGAAAGTATTCCCATCACTAGTCCTCAAGCCGCCATTTTCAGAATGCGCCTAATTGTTTTGGTTGAGTAATACCACAGAATACTTAAATTATACTTAAATAGCGCCATCTGTTGAGCGCCCCTGTTAAGCGTCAGCTGTGGTTGGTAAGGTTTTATTGTATTAAAACTAGCGCCAACTGTTGGTTCTTCCGATAGACTAAGTGTCAATCACAGTAGATGTCGCCTAATGTAGCATTTATTTATCTTGTTAGTGCAGTATGACTGAAAATTCTGCTGACCTTGGGTCAGATGAAGGTCAAACGCGATTTCATTGAAAATATCATTGATCTTATGCTTTTAAATTTTAAAAGCAATAAAATATGGTATGAGAGACAAATGCCTCGAAATGGTTTTCGATTTAGGACATGTTTGGTTTTTTTTCCCATACCCCATTTGTCGACACTCGTATTTTGTCGGCGCAAGTTGCTTCTCGCTCACCTGACAGAGAAATGAGCGGGATAGAAGGATGCTCGCGAACGAGAGTCGACAAAATTTTGTCGCGGTGCGCATGTTAGTTAGGCCTATAGGACAATGTATGTGAAGTTGTCTCAATTTATTTATTTATTTACTTTTCCAGCGCGGGACCCCGACGGCGACGAGTGGCAGGCCGTCACCAGGCGTTAGAGCAAGCCGTCACCAGCGACATGACTATCTATTATCTTTACATTCGCATTATGTAAAGAGATCAGTGGGCTGAGATAACTTTGCTAATCCATTCTTCACCTTACTAACATTTACGCACTATTATATAAACTGCATAGATTTTGTAGTTCACATTAAGCCTTTGACTGCCACATTACTAGACACAACAGAAAAAGTATTGTTTGCCGGTCACCGGTGACCACCATAGCGTTCGAGTAACTTGAGACTATCTTTATTGGACACGTCCATTCTTGCAAGCGATTGAATAGTGTACACCTGTTAAAAGGCAACTGATGTTGATACCCAAGAATGGGCCTATCCGATTTTCAGGTTCACTTCTTAAGTACCCAATCTGGTTTTTCTTAAAACCGGAAAATGAACGGTGTTTCTATATAGCTGTACATTTTCATATTCGGTTTTTTGCTTTTTCAATCACATCAAGTATTATAATTACGATGATATAATAAATCAAGAAACATACATTTGCGTTCGTGAGTCTATAAGTTTGTTTTTACTCTATAGTGATATTAATTCATGTTTATTGCAATACTGCTATTTGTTCCGTCTGTGCTGGCACAACCCACTGAGCTCTGTTTTCATTTATCGTGTTTAACCAACTTTGTAAGACGTCTTGTACGGGAGTAATGAGTTGTTTTCATTTGCGCCACCATATTGCGCGCCAATATATTATTTTACAATATGGGAAAGGGTTATTTTTATTTTACCATTTTTTCTTACTTTTATAGACATGATATCAATATTCACCCGTTGAATGCCGACACATATATATGTATCTAATGTATAGTGGCCACCAAGTTTGGCCACGTAATAAATTCGGCATTCAATGGGTTAATTGAGATATTATTTAAATACGAAATGCTTTTGAAGTTGTATATTATCTGTCAATTAAGTCGTAAAAGTAAATAATAGAGCTACGGCTGCTTACGTCATAGATTAGGATTAGCCCCATTCAGCTCCCGATCGTCAAAAATTACTAAATTACATTATTTTTCAAAATTACACCTTAATATTTTATAGCATTTAAAAAAATAAGTTGCACCTTTAACTATCGGGGTCAGCATTGGTTAATTGAATGAATGAATGAATATGCTTTTTATTGCACACAAAACAGAGGTATAAAACTTAAAACTAGTTATAACAGGAGTAATGTTAATTATAAGATGTGAACTCGTTAATTCCGCAAACATCCGCTTATCACGACTTGATTGACACATTATAACAGTTAACGTTTTACTATTGACGGTTATTTGCATATTACGTAGATAGGTAGAAATAGTATGTGGATTTTGGCATAAGCTGAAATAAGATTTAGCTTTACTAATAAAAAGAAATGCCTTGTAATACTGCAGTTTTGTGAAACTAACGTTTACTCTGTCCTTTAGTAAACTTGTCATCAAACACACATCAAAGTATACAAAACTTGCAAATTTCTGCAATCGATTCTCATCTTACTGTCACACACACACATTAGGTAGAATATCAATTGAGGAAAGTTGACAGTTTGTGGGAACCTGATATGTGGCTGTACACCATTCTACAAGACCCCTTTTTCACAGTACCTTTATACCATGAATTTCTCGGTAACCTGCCTTAGTATCTATTTTCGATAATTACCACAAGTAGATTTGGCCTCCCCGCTCCCCTAATCTATGATTATATGTGTATTGGGTCTCTTATATGAAGCTACGCCCTGTGGACAGTTTACACTTTTTACAGACAGCCTGGTGCCTTTTGAAATAATAGAAAGAATAGTAGTAGTTACTTCGATCATAATAATATCTTGATACACAATATGAATTGTGTGTACGTTCATGAGAACGTCAAGATGGCGGGATCACTGCCTGTTTTTCACATTTCAATGTGATTAAGATTTAGTACGATATTTCTACTATTTCATACCTCCGTAGTAAAATTCTACACTCATACAAATTCAAGTTATTCCATAGAAAAACTGGCCCCGCCACTTTGATATCAAAATGGCGGGACCGCAATTTAGTTAATAGAGATCCATGGCGTAATCATAATTTCAGCATACCAAATTTTAATACGATTTAGTACGGCTTTTTGTGCATCACTTCACTCTCTCGAAAACCCCAATTTGTAACGAAAATAGCGTTTGACATTTTTTAAATCTCAAAAGCGCCTGAAAAAGTATACAAGTATGATTGCTCTTACAATATATTTAGGAGTCTAGTTTGTATTCTGTACAGTTTTACTTTGGAAGGGTAATTCTCAAATGCTTATGACTTTTAGTTTGTTTGCGTAACAATTAAAGTGATTTCAACACAAACCAAAAACGAATGTGTAAATGAAACTTTAATCTTGATAATTATATTAAATTCCTCGGTTAAAAGGTTTAGCAAGCTTTTGTTAAACCCTTTAATCATCACCCTAGAACCATAAATAAAAATTTACTACCTATGTAATTTATTTATCCAACTGTGGCGGTTAAAGGGCTAGAAAAGCCATCCAGTGCTGCCCCAAATAGATTTTTATTAATTGTGATGAACCTAGAACGTTTAAATATATGCGCTTCCTAAAAGAAGAGTCTTATTTATTTTATTCGTAAAAGTACAACTTAACTAAATTTCTTTCCAAATACCTACCATCCAAATAATAATAGTGTAGTGTACACTGCAACTTATATAATGTGTCTGTTTTATTTTAGATTTACCCACTGCTGTTATATTAAAATGTAAATGTGTAGGGTAATACGAACTTAAAATTGTTTATTATATGAATTGTTTACCTAGCAATACTTGAAAGTAGTAAAGTAATTATATTTAAACTGTTTTAAGTTCAGGAAATAGTTCTCATAATTAATTACACCGCTAAATAATTATTGTTTCAAATTTTATGACACCCACACTTTTAAACGCCTAATATATTAAAGAGCAATAATACTTGGATACTTTTTCTCCAGGCGTTTTTGCGATGTAAAATAATAATCACTTTTTTCTTTTGAATATTATTTGTTTTCACGGAGAAAATCGATTTATATGTAGTCGTATTGAATCGTATTAAAATATGGTATGCATGGTGTAAGATTATGCCAGGTGTTTTCGTTAATTAAACAGTGGTCCCGCCATTTTGATATCAAAGTGGCGGGGCCAGTTTGTCGATGGAATAACTTGAATTTTTATGAGTGTAGAATTTTTCTATGGAGGTATGAAATAGTAGAAATATCGTACTAAATCTAAATCACATTGAAATTTGAAAAACATGCCGTGATCCCGCCATCTTGACGTTCATCACAATTCCATAATGAAAGCGTTTGAAAGTGATTCTAACAGCCCTGTCATTAGTATTTATGTATGTAGTTACATTATACATGTTATGTTTAATGATAATTTGAATTCGACAATTTCCTCGATACATTTTATTTTCGACCTAAATCCTTGGTAATTTATGGTTTTAAGTTCCGAAAATGCCAAAGCGCTCTTTTGCGTCTAGAGCTTACATTGGCAACGACGTTTATATGATCGAAGTGTAGGTAGAACTGAAATTAAATCGCAATAGTGTAGGAATTTCTATTATACAAAATTATGTCACAAAATATAATACAGAACGCCGACTGCATACATCGCGGGCTGAACAGGTACAGAAAAATCCGCTAGATGGCGTACTGTTAGAATGAGATCCAGCTTCAACGTCATTGGGTGTTTAGTGGCATCTCACAAAAATAACCATTCACCGTGTACAGGGATCTAAGTTCTACAGTACGCTATCTGGCGGATTTTTCACACGTAGGTAATAGCCCCCATTATCTCAGTGTGTGACAAACGGGCTATACGGAGCAAGAGAGACGACACGATGTACAGCCATGCCTAACAAACTCGTGGATATCTATCAATATCAGCTAGAGCCTACTTTCTGTGTCTGATCCGTGGTCATATAATATGGTAATACTCGCACTGTTACAAGCGTGCATTGTAGTCTCATATTGTGCTTAATAAATGGTTATATCGAGATTATCGTGTTTTATTTTTC
>JABMDO010000887.1:0-21172 GCA_014851415.1 Cnaphalocrocis medinalis | reverse complement strand
AGGTAATATTATACAGGGTGTATCTGGGAACATTTACCACATTTACCATTTACTACTAACCATTCTGAACAACGTTTCGAAATTTATCGAATAGGTAAATTTTTCGAGTCCCCCGAAAGGATACAAATCGACCATGTCACGTGACCGACTTTGTATGAAAAGTTGAATTTTTTTTATGAAACGAATGTTGCTTACCAGAATGGTTGATAGAACACGTGGTTAAAGGGATGTGTAACTGTTCACAAATACACTCTGTATGTAGGTATTTAAGTATTATATTTTGTATGCCCTCGGTTATCTGATATTTGTAACACAAGTGCTTCAGCCACTTATTACGGAGTCAGGTCAATGTATAAGATGTTGTGAATTGTTGCAGCTAACGCAGCGAGTAAAGAGCGCAGATCGCCAGAGCAGGAGGAGGCTAGGGCCTCCCCCACTCCAGGCCCCCCCAGCCCGCAGAACAACGGCACTACAGGTACAATAACATTTACGATACGCATTTTAACTATGGGAGAGCCACGCTTCGGCATGAAGAGGCCAGCCCGACCGGAGTAATATCACGTTCTCACAGAAAACCGGCGTGAAGCAGCCCCTGTGCTGTATTTCACCGAGTGAGTGAGGGTACCGGAGGCCCACTCGGGGGGGAAGGGGATAAAAGGTTGGCAGCGCACTTGTAACTCCACTGGTGTTGCAGGTGTCCATAGACGGCGGTAGTCGTTTACCATCAGGTGATCCGCCTGCTCGTCTGCTACCTATCACATAAAAAAAACGCAGAATATCTACTCTGGAGTTAGTATAGTAAGCCAATAGCAAGCCCATTTTTTATAAAAAACAAAAAAAATCAGCGTCACGGGAACTCGTTTCCATAGCTGATGCCTTTTAAGCGTCTAACGAATGTTTTTTTTTCAATAAAACCTATCTATAATATTTAAACTAACTAGCTATTGCCCGCGGCTACGCTTTTAAGTATGTATTTACAAAAGAAAAGTATTATACGTAGGTATATATTTGTAATTCCACTCTTGGTTCTGATATCTGTAACACAGGTGCTTGAGCTACCTAGGTATCTCAGAGTCAGACCAATGTATGTAATGTAGTGAAAATATGAATATTAATATCTAATTTTTGTCGTCTGATGAAATAGTTTTAAAGGTAAGTAAATAAAATGAAGAGTCGATCACATTTGGCTGTAATGTAGAGCCAGCGGGCGATACTTAATCAAAGGATTTGTGTTTTAATCAACATATTATCTTAAAACTTAATTCTGTGTAATATTGAAATTAGGTAATGTCAAGTAATCTTTTTATAGCTGCCTTAAAGTTTTTCTATATTATGGGAATACCACAAAGACACGAGACTATGTATGTAGGTTGTAGACGATACGCACCGAGACGTCATCAAACCGTTAACAGTGGGAGAGCCACGCTTCGGCATGAAGAGGCCAGCCCGACCGGAGTAATATCACGTTCTCACAGAAAACCAGCGTGAAGCAGTGCAATCCAGGGGAAGGGGGGTTAAAAGGTAAGCAGCACACTTGTGACACCACTGGTGTTGCAGGTGTCCATAGACGGCGGTAGTCGCTTACCATCAGGTGATCCGTCGGCTCGTCTGCCATCTATATCAGAAAAAAACTGATTAAATGGTGCTACGGAGGGCCCGTTCTAAATTCTAAATTCGTGCCTCATTTGTTTTACGGTACTAAATGCTACATATTTTTATCTGTCCTCTTCTGTACACATCTGTACACTTGATTTTTAATTGTAATGCTACTATAATGAATTAAATAAGTATTATTATTATCAAGAAGACTTGCCAATTATTTCCAACGCCACCTACGTTCTCAAATCCCGCCGGCAAAGGATTGCCGGTACAGTTTGATCCTTCGAGCCGGATAGCCAACCGGCTATCACAGAGGAAAACCGCGGCTGATTCAAGTGATTTCGTCGAGATTTAGTTCAAGATCGACGTCGGCTTATCAGTTTATGAAATTCTATCACCGACGTGTTGCATCGGCTAATTATGAACATCACATCGACGGAATAATTTGCATCCATTTAACCACGCATTCTACCAACTATTCTAAGTATCATTAACCTCACAGAAAACTGGGAAGCAGCCCCTGTGCTGTATTTCACCGAGTGAGTGAGGGTACCGGAGGCCCACCCGGGGGGAAGGGGATAAAAGATTGGCAGCGCACTTGTAACTCCACTGGTGTTGCAAGTGTCCATGAGCGGCGGCAATTGTTTACCATCAGGTGATCCGCCTGCTCGTCTGCTACCTATCACATAAAAAAAAAAAATATATCAGTAACCTGTTGTACCTTGACACCCTTTGTACCTAGAGCCCCCTACGTTTTTGAAATGTTTGCGCTCTTTTTTATGTCTCTTTGTCTATGATATAGTGAACTTTCACAAGACTAATCAACATGAAATTAGTTGCAGGCGGCCATTGTATCGAGTTTGCATGGGAGATCACTTTAACGTTTTCGCGGCATAAAAGTAAAATATTTCATACTAGCGGCCGCCCGCGACTTCGTCCGCGTGGAAAAATTTTCCCCGTTTTTTACACATTTACCGCTCTCTCTTTGCTCCTATTGGTCATAGCGTAATGTTATTTAGCCTATAGCCTTCCTCGATGAATGGACTATCCAACAAAAAAAGAATTATTCAAATCGCACCAGTAGTTTCGGAGATTACCGCGTTCAAACAAACAAACAAACAAACTCTTCAGCTTTATTATATTAGTATAGATTTTTTATTTCTTTCATTACTTCTGTTATTTCCAACATATTTTTTTAAAACCATTTGATTGAAACAAGTACTTTATCTAAGTTTATAATGTAGTATGCTTATTTGAGTTCGTCATAACCCCCAAATTTTTATGTGCGAATAAACATGAAAGGGTAGGGGTGTTGTACCTTGATCATAGGAAAACAGTTGTACCTTGATCATATGGTCAAGGTACAAATGTACTATGTTAATTCTGTTTAGGAACGCACATATTTATAATTTTGTTGTTTTTTGTACAGGTAAAATGTCTCGTAGCAAAAACAACATCAAACGAACCCCTGTTCCAAAAACAGCACTTTCTAGTGCTATTAAATTAGTTAAAGAAAAAAAATTATCATTAAGAGGGGCTGCCAAACATTTTAACTTGTCAAGATGTACTTTAAAGAGGCATTATGTACCCTACAGTTTTTTAAAGACATGTTGAATCTGAAAATAATAAAAATATTTGCTATTTGTCGAGAAATATGGATTTTATTTGATGAGTTCTAGCTATGATCTAGGTACATCACCCCCGTTGTACCTTGATCCACATTCCAATTTTTTTTCAGATTATGTAAAACCTATCAAAACGATGATCTATGCTTGTATATAATTTATATTATGATCCACATTAGTTCTTCTAACAGCTAAAGTTGTTTTAATTGCTATAGTTACAACTGTTTTTTTTTAAAAAATCGTTGAATGAAAAAGTGACCGAGGTACAACAGGTTCCCTTACATCTCTCCACCAATTTTGTGCAGAAACGGCGGAGAACGAGCCAGGACAGACAGAGGGACAGACATGACGAATCTATAAGGGTTCCTAGTAGACTACGGAACCCTAAAAAATTCAACTTTTCATACAAAGTCAGCCACGTGATTTGTTCATTATGTATGGGGAGTCGATAAAAATTTCGAAGAATTTTTTAAGAGTCGTAGAACAAAATTAATGTTGTACAGAATGGTTAGTGGACGTGGGTAAAAGGATGTCAGTTCGCAGATACTTACACCCTGTATAAATTTAAGATTGCTTTATTTGTATCAACCAAAGATTTTCAGAATATGCTTCCTGAATCTTTTTACGTAGGTATACCTTCTGATACGAAGGGATCGGTTACATGAATAATGTATGTGTGTATGGATGCCCGATGTATGAGGTTTTCCTCGAGGGGTCTATGGGCGTTGAATTAATAAGGAAAATGGTAAAAAATCGTATTACTTCTCTTGATTTGTAGCGCTGTCTTTTTAGGGTTAAGTAGACAAATAGCAATAAACGGAACTCTTATAAATAAATACATTAATTGTTTATTCAGTAGAAATTACGACATGAAACATTACAAATTTACAATATAATAAGAACTTAACAATATACTAGACCAGAGATAGATATAGATGTCGTGTCTGTCCGTCCGTCCGTAGGTCACAGGCATTTGGGAGCTGACCCCCTCATACTTAATTTTGATTTAAAAAAAACATCCACCCCATATGTGTAAGGTATTTATGAATAGGTTTACAAAAATTATATTGAGGTTTCTAATATCATTTGTATTTGTTCAGGGTCTGGTTATATTTCAACGTTTTCAACATTCATGGGGAGTCGAAAAAAATTACGACTTATTAACAAAATTCATAAAACAACTGTTGTTCAGAATGGTTGGCAGAAGGGTGGTTATAGGGATGTAAATACCTATACATCCTGTGTAGATTATGAGCTATTCGGGACGTCTGGTAACGGTTACGACCTTCTTACTCGTATTAATTTACCTTTCTTTATTTTTCTTATTCAACTATTGTCTGTCCCTCACCACACAGCCTGTTAAGGCGCCGCCGGCGCAGCCGAAGGCCGAACTGACAGATGTCACGCCGAATGTGTGGTCCGGATTTGCGGATCTGCACACAAATCGACAATTTTCGTCACCGCACTAATTTGACCGAAATGCCCGATTAGGGTCCTTGCGTGACATGCAGTGTTTGGCTTTGTTTTTTTTTTTAATTTTTAAGGGCTGTTTTCAAGGAGTTTCGCCAAATGAGTTTTTTTTCTTTTTTTTTTTGTGATAGGTAGCAGGCGAGCAGGCGGATCACCTGATGGTAAGCAACTGCCGCCGCCCATAGACACTTGCAACACCAGTGGAGTTACAAGTGCGCTGCCAACCTTTTGTCCCCTTCCCCCCCGAGTGGGCCTCCGGTACCCTCACTCACTCGGCGAAACAAAGCACAGGGGCTGCTTCACACCGGTTTTATGTGAGGCAGTGGTATCACTCCGGTCGAGCCGGCCCATTAATGCCGAAGCGTGGCTCTCCCACAGTCCCAGAGTGAGGATAAAAGTAAGGTATCAGCATCTTTACTGTAAAATATTAAAACGGGAATTACCGCGATGTAAATTAGTATGCACTTCTTGCTTGACGTTTTGGCTACATTGCAGCAGCCGTGGTCACAAGTGGACTGGGCGGTGCTCGGCGTCATCTGCTAGGGCCCGGCAGTCCCTTTTATAGAAATAATGCAACGCGCAAATCTTAAATCCTAAATACTGTCCCATAGCAGAGCAAAAGGATCATAGAAATCAAGTCATCGCTACTATTATATGATGTGATTAAGCTTAATCACACTTGCCCAATGTGGATTGGTGATGATCACAAACGCGAGCTATGTTCGAAAAATTCGAAACATACTTGTGCTTGACTCGGGAATCAAACCCCGAAATCACGACTCGGTACTTAAACTATACCATCGGGGCTTTATCGAGTGAGGGTATCGGAAGGCTTAATTTGGTTGGTCCCCCATAGAAAAAGGTTGACAGCGCAATCGTAACTCTACTTGAGTTGTAGTGGTCCAATTGTCCACGTCTGCCAATTAAGTATCACATCAAAAAATAGGATGATTTCCATGACATGACTGATTTTGTAGGTCTAGTCTTTGTTTATTGTTTTTGTAGTTTATGCTATTGGGAAGAATATGGTCGCCAGTCCACATTAAGTCGGATCCCGCTGCTATGATTTAACTATTATATTGAATATCTGCATACCTAGTTTTCAATTTTGTTTTGTTGTGCAGCAACGTACCTATTTATTTATTGAAAACTTTATTGCACAAAATTTCGTAAGTACAGAGGCAGTATTCACCAAATGCGGCGAAAGGAGAACTTAAGTTACTATTGCAATTGTCTATCTATCTAATTATAATGCATCAAGAAAGTAATTGTTGCATACATCATAGGATTTGGTAGCCTCATTGTTTATAAAACATTGAAATATATATCATACGGACAGCTAAGGAGTGGAACTCCCTGCCGAGGTCTGTTTTTCCCGACCACCATAACTTGGATATTTTTAAGGCAAGAGTGAATAGGCATCTTCTAGGCAAACGCGTGTCATCCTAGACCTCATCGTCACTTTCCATCAGGTGCGATTGTGGTCAAGCGTTGGCCTATAGTCTAATAAAAAAAAAACTCTGTTAGTTCCTTATGAAGTCGTTGTCATGACTTTCTTGACGCATTATTGATACACCCTGTAGAATTCGCCGGTCGCACCCAAATTAAATCCAAATTGTGGGAGAGCCATGCTTCGGCATGAATGGGCCGGCTCGACGGGAGTGATACCACTGCCTCACAGAAAACCGGCGTGAAGCAGCTTCTGTGCTGTGTTTCGCCGAGTGAGTGAGGGTACCGGAGGCCCACCGGGGGGAAGGGGATAAAAGGTTGGCAGCGCACTTGTTACTCCACTGGTGTTGCAGGTGTCCATGGGCGACGGCAATTGCTTACCATCAGGTGATCCGCCTGCTCGTCTGCTACCTACCTATCACATAAAAAAACATAAAAATCATTGGGCTTCTAAAACTCATCTTTCCCAATGATACATTATAAAAACCCACTGTATCCTTTCGGGGAACCGGTGGTGTCCTACGCCCCGAGGTGGTAGACATTTGGTCGGCGGGAAAAACTTTCCGGCCATTATACAGAAAGTTGGTTGCCCTTTGTGGCCGGTATAATGATAACTTTGCTCTTTCATTTGATTTGAATAGATTCAGAAGTTTGAAGAAGTTAAATTGAGATCTATTGAAAAGAATTATCGGTTTCAGAAGTTCGACGTTTTTAGGGGTTTACGCTTTTTGATTTTCCGTTGATTTTTTGTCTCATACCTGAGGGTTGACAACGAAACAGAGGGCCTAGTTTGAAAACGGACGATATAATGAATCAAGAAAGTCACGAAATTAATTGATTGAGACAGCTGCACATACGGTGAAGTCCTGCAGCCTACTGACAGCGCAGTCGTTGTGGCGGAGTATTGGGCTGGGAAAATTGTATATCTTGATGCCATAGACAGAAGAAAAGAATTGATGGCGCCACTGCCGCTTATAGGTCATAGAGTTTGGTGTGGTTTGGTTATAATACTATGGAACTCCGTAACAGTTCCTTAAGAATTAATTTCACGACAATATTGACAGAGTATACGACTGAATGGGAGTTCCCCTCCTTTTCTAACGTGCTGTGAGCGTTTTTGTTTGAATTTGACAGGTATATTCTCTTTCGTCACGGGACCACTTCGCTATAAGTCACCAGAATTCAAGATTGAATCTTTATCTCTGTCCTTTTCACACGGGTTCCGCGTTTCTTTTGTTTGAATGCAACAGGAATTCTCATTCTTCAAGACGGTTTGCTGGCCAAGTTTCTTAACTTTTTAAAACCTTAATTTACGTCACGGGAAGCGATCAAAAACAAATTAACCAGTAATATTTCACCAGCACGTTCTTTTTTCAAAAGCCATTGATTTTTGTTTAAAAAAACAAAACATTAGCAGCTCATTAATGTCTAATTTAACACGGGCCGGTGCCATCGATTAAAAGTTATGAACAATGTCTGGGTTTTGATAAATCCTCGCGTTTCGCGTTTTGTTTTAGCCGCCATTCGTCGCGCTCGACGAGTTACGTAATTTTGAATTTGGAATTCTATAACGGTGTTTTTTTGTAATAAGTTTTTTATTTGAAATAAAACCTTCATATTGTGACGTCTAATATTTTGTTTTTTATTTGGCACACATTCGTTTGAATGCTAACGGTAGGGTAACCGAGACAGTGATTGCCCAGTGTACAGTGAATGCCCGAATTAAGGTTAACATACATTTTAACTTATTTTCAAAGGTGTAGTTTTACATCGGGAATTATTTATTGGACAAAGTAATAGGGAAGCACAAAAGAAAAACAGTAACTATAATCTAAAGCTAAAATAAACTACCTACCAAAAAAAAAGAAAAAAGTTAAAACAGAGTAGGCCCCTGTGGCAATGTTCCCAAAATGCTGGCAGCATTACCTCGTTGGATAGCGATGGAAATTCGCTGGGCGAAGTAGCTGCCGGCTTTTGGGTCTCCCGTGACTTCAACTAAGCGCTTAGTTAAGTCTCGGAAGAAAGAGAGAGCATCGGGACCCCACGGGCCCAGTGTTTCGACACCGAAAGCTACGAAGTGGTAGGTACCGGATAGATGCCTATACTTCGCAGCTTTCAGTTTCTCTGCAGCTTCGGCCGCGGCTCCGGCATTCCTCATAGTCCCGGGAAGATGGGAAGGTGCCAGGGTATCAACACATGTAGCGTCCCATTAAATCCGTTAAATAACACTAGGATACTGTTAACTAGAGTTCTAAATAAGACATTTGGCAAAATTTTCAATAAAATATTGTAATGGCAGTTTTTGGACAGCGGGTGTCCGTCACTTCAAAAAATGCGAATTCCTTACAGAATTTGTTAAGGATACATTTTGTAGTTTTGAAGTTTGTATCACTTTAATTTTCTTTTTTGAGCGTTAAAGCACAACGACGTGTTAGTTAAAGCTTTAATGTTTCATTCGAAGCAGTTATCGCAGCGTAATTTTATTCCATTAAATATTTTAAGAGGGTGGGCAATCACTGTACCTAAAATATGACAAATTCAGTTATTGCCATACCAGAATTCAGTTATTGCCATGGGTATGAGACAGTGATTGCCCCGGGTAGGTATTTACTAAATCACGTGAGGGATATAATAATCGAACCGAATATTTTCTTTATATCCTGTATCTTTCTTTATATCTAGGTCTAGGTACAAGGAGTTTCGAAAAAACTGCTTTTTACAAAAAGTTTACCTAAAAATAGGGGAAAATTTGATCTGCTACCGAAAATCTTGGAGGAAAGGTGGTAAGAAGAACAACCAAATATATACCGTAATTATATTATGTATTTTACCGTGGGAGAGCACGTTTCAGTATGAATAAGCCGGCTTAAACGGAGTGATTCTATAATCACAGAAAACCAAAATCAAGCGGCGCTAACGCGTGAGTGTACCGGAGGCTCTATGAAGGGGGAAAAGGAGTTAAAATGTTGGCAGCGCATTTGTGATTCCCCTTGTTGTTCCGAGTGTCTATGAGCGGTGGCAATCGTTTACCATCAGGTGATCCGTATGCTTGTGAGCCACCTATCACATATTAAAATTTAATTACCAAATGATGCAGTTAGTAATAATTAGAAAAAAACTTTCAAATTTCAACTGTGGGAGAGCCACGCTTCAGCATGAATGGGCCGATTTGACCGGAGTGATACCACTGCCTCACAGAAAACCAGCGTGAAGCAGCCCCTGCGCCGAGTGAGTGAGGGAAACGGAGGCCCACACCCGGGGGGAAGGGGATAAAAGGTTGGCAGCGCACTTGTGACTTCAGTGGTGTTGCAGGTGACCATGGGCGGCAGCATTGCTTATTATATATAATGTGCAGTCAAAACACGCATCACTTGATGGTAAGCGAATGCCAACGCACATACTCAACACCAGTGGAGTCACAAGTATGCTGCCAATGTTTTTAACCCCTCCCCCCTCCCCTCACCCCCCATTGGGCCTCCGACAACCTCAAAACTGTATCTACTTACCTTTTGTAAAATTGGTACATTCCATTTATTCGCTGAGATAACGAGAAACTAGATAGAACAATTTGACGATTTTACTAGATTTTGAAACTAAACGGGTTTTCTTAGTCAATGGTATCTTATTTGGATGATGTTACTGATTTCAATAGCTTAGAAATATATCTTAAACGCACAAAAACTTACGAAAGATCTAAAATTTTAAGTATTTAATAGTATTTTTATGGAATTACAACGTGCGGTATAGTTGGCAATCACTGTCTCATTTGGTTGGCAATGACTGTGTCAAGTGGGCAATCACTGTGTTTTAGGAGATATTTTTGTTTTACGTTATAATTATAAAATATTCTTTAGATGTTTGAATTATTGCTAACTTATCTCAATGCTAAACTATTAACGTTGTCAAATAATTACACTCTGATTTCTTATTGTTAAAGAAAAGGATTATATTGAAATAAAACTAGTGTCAATTTCTTAAGTGGGCAATCACTATCTCGATCACCCTATTTTTAATCAAAATATAAAATTTATTTCGAAGAAAGATTAATATAAAGAAAATACTTTTTTTTAATACGTACGTATACAAGCGCCCACATGTAGACCTATTTTTGAATTGTCGTCTCACTAAAAAATGTGTGACTCGCATGATTTTTGACATTCGTGTTTTTGAATCATTCGAAAACGAGCGATTTGCAACGAGTGGTGTAAACCACTCGTTTCCGCTAGGCGAGTGGTCGCATTTACGTCAAATATTAACGAGTTAACACTATAAAGTCCATTTTACGAAAAAAGTCCCCTGGGAGCGGCGCCACTTGTCATACAAATAGGCTTTCTATCTCTTTCCCACTCATTACGTTGACTGCCATGTCATTTTAGTTCATCAAAAATCCGGGGGACTCTTTTCGTGAAAAGGACTATACTTTGACAAGATTGGCGACACACTAAGCGAGTGATTTCAAAAATAGGGAAAATTATGAATCATGCGACTCACGAGACGACGTGACTTGCAAAACGAGTAGTTTTGTTTGGACGAAGCGAAAATTCAAAAATAGGTCTCCTGGTGGTAGAGCGAGTCAGTTAAAATGTCACAAAAGTTTCATTTTTCTTTTTATACCTATCCAAAACTTTGAAAATCATATTTATCTAAAAATGTATAGCTAATAAACAACCAAGTTATTGCTTAATTTTTTAATTAATGTTATAACCATTTAACTTTCAATATTGATGACGAATCATAAGTCTCAAAACTCAACTTTTTTATTAAATTATATCACACAGATTACGCCTAACTTTTTATAACTCTCGCGTGTCCGAAATCGTTTCTCACAGTTTCGTACCAACTCGGACACGAGTTAAATACTTTATAACATCAAAATGGCACCTCTCTCCAGCAAACAAACAGTTACATGCGGCAGCAAGAGCTAGAGCTAAGGAATTGGGCTACAAATATGTGTGGACGAGAGGCGGCCGCGTCTATATGCGAAGGGACGACACCTCGGATTATATACTGATTCGTGACATTGAGTCACTGGAGAACCTCAAATAATTTATTTAAGTTTTTTGTATACCTATATTGTGCATGTTATATAGAGTTTAAGAAGTTTCTTTATGGATTTAGACATATTTTATCAAAATATTAGAGGATTACGAACGAAAACACACGATTTTTTTTCGTTTATGTCCGGTTGTCACTATGATGTCATTATTTTGACTGAAACCTGGCTTAACAGTCATATTTACACTAGTGAACTTTTTGATAGTAGGTATAATGTTTACAGGAGAGACAGAGAGACGTCAGGATATCACTTTAACAAACAGGGTGGAGGCTCCCTAATTGCAGTATCCAAAAAACTAGTATCAACGAGGCACTACTCAATGGAAAGCAACTGCGAAGATGTTTGGGTTTCTGTGGATGTCCCATCGATAGGTACTTCACGTGTGCCTACAAATAAAATTTACCTTTGTGCAATCTATCTGCCTCCGCCTATCCAGCTATCTATGTTGAAAGATTTTTTCTCCAAAACCAATTGTAATTTAGATAAAATTAATGACTCGATATTAATCGTAGGAGATTTCAACCTAAGCTCCATTAGCTGGTCGCGAGAACCCGGCGACCCCCATCCCATCTCAGCATCTTCAACAAATCAACTTTTATTCGACTTCATTGCAGTTAATAAATTAAGCCAACTAAACAACGTAGTTAACGTCAAGGGGAAGATTTTGGACTTGGTCCTGACAAATATACCAAACTGCATGGTTGGAGAATCATATAGTGCCACCTCCTCAGTTGACGTACTACACCCTCCACTTGCCATTACCTTATCTAGCTCTAAATCCACTTCTTTGAAAGAAAATGTATCCTCACCAAGATTAAACTTCTACAAAGGAGACTACGAAAAGATCCAATCTTTTTTAAACGAACAAGACTGGATGCAAATATTCGACGAACTTAAGGAACTAAATCTAGTAGTGAACAAATTTTATGAGATAATTCGGGACGCCATAGCTAAATTTGTTCCCCCAGTTAAAAAGAAGAGTAAATGTTTCCCTCCCTGGTTCAATACTAAACTTAGAAGAATGTTAAACGAAAAGAACAAAATACGCAAAAGACTGAAGAAGTACCACAATCCCCTAGATGAAGTCTCACTGAACATTTTAAACAAGCGTTGTAAAAAATATCAAAAGGATTGCTATCAATTCTATATTTCTAATTTGGAAAAGGAATTTACCTGCAACCCTAAACGTTTCTGGACTTTTATAAAAAACAAAAAAAGAAACATAGATAGCTATCCTGAGAAAATGTCGGATGGTACGATCGAGTTATCCGATGGTCCTGGTATCTGCAATCTCTTTGCCACACATTTCTCTAGAGTCTACAGTGGTGATACTAACAGAACCAATGACAATCTTCAGCAATTTCAGTCAACAATCACAAGTTCGGTCAATTTGTCTAGCGTTTCGTTCAGTGAGGAACAAATCTTTAAAAAACTAAAATCTTTAGATAAATCCAAAGGCTGTGGGTCCGATAATATTCCTGTAATATTTATAGCTTCATGTGCATCAAGTCTCGTCGTTCCATTAACTTATATTTTCAATTTGTCACTACGAACAGGAGTATTTCCTAATGCCTGGAAGAAGGCGAAAGTCGTACCGATTTTCAAGGGTGGTGAAAGTGAGATCATCGGTAACTACAGACCAATATCCCTTCTTCCAGTTCTGGGAAAGGTCTTGGAATCCCTGCTCTGCCCTTTAATGCAGAGCCATTTCAACAATTTTATCAGTAGTCACCAACACGGCTTTATGAAATCGAGATCCACCATCACTAATTTGCTGCCCTTTGTTGAAATGCTGTCCGAGGTTATAGATACTGGAGGTCAGGTGGATGCCGTGTACACGGATTTTAGTAAAGCCTTTGACCGTGTCCACCACGATCTGCTTATACACAAGCTAACCATCCACGGGGTTTGCGGACCTCTTATTGACTGGTTCAAATCATATCTTGTTGGCCGAACGTTTTATGTTGTTGTCAAGGGTTTTGAGTCTTCTAACCATGAAATACACTCAGGTGTTCCTCAAGGATCACATTTGGGACCAATACTCTTTAATATATTCATCAACGACGTAACCTCCTGCTTTTATAATTCGATTCCATATTTGTTTGCTGACGACCTCAAAATAATCAGGGTAGTCAACTCTGAAGACGACGCCGTTCTCTTACAGGATGATATAGATAGATTGCATAAATGGTGTAACGATAATGGGGTCCTCTTAAACTGCAAGAAATGCTTTCATATAAAATTTTCAAGAAAACTCAACCTTATACCCACGTCATACACAGTGAACGGCGAGACTCTATCAGAGGTGAATACCATTCGGGACTTAGGTGTGACATTGGATACCAAACTAACTTTCATTCCACATATCGACGACATTACCAAAAAATCACTGAGATCTCTGGGATTTGTAATACGCAATGCCAAGGTCTTTCGGAAGCCCTACACCAAGATAGTGCTGTTTAATGCCTTTGTACGAAGCAAGCTGGAGTATTGTAGCTCAGTCTGGAGACCTCATTATGCCACACATTCATTGCGTATCGAGAGGGTTCAAAAGAGGTTTCTGAGGCATCTAGAGTTTTCGAATGGCTTGGGTAAGCGAACACTTTCATATAAGGACAGGCTGGACCGTTTCTCAATGAGTTCTTTGGAAAAGCGTAGGGATATTTTAGATATAAAATTTTTATTTAAATTATTTCATAACAAAATTGACTGCATGGACATATTGAGTAGATTTGCACTTAGAGTCCCTCGCCGACCTCCTCGTAAACCAATCACTCCATTCTCACCCCCATTTCGTAGGTCTGTTCTGGGAGCTAACTCCCCCATTTCACGCTTTTGCAGGCTTCTCAATGCCTTCAGTGACCGATTCGACATATTCTCTGACTCTCTTGTCAACATCACAAAAGCACTGCACAGTTGCAAATAATATCTATGTTAACTACACAAGTATACAGTAACTAATATGTAAAATTTAACTAATTATAGCTTAAGATCTAGATGTAATTCAAATTCATAGTAATATTATTCTTCTTTGTCTTCTTTATATTGCATGTGGTAGTTTACCTATAAGTGATTGTACAATTAGCTGTAATCCTATTACGTGTTTAAGTTGCATGTTCTATTGTAACAATCGTTGGTAGACACAATAAATAAATAAATAAAATAAATTAGAAAGAGTCAGCCTATTATGAGTTTTTGGGTAAATGCTTGGTTTCGCAGAAGATTGCTATTTCGTGAAAGGTCCTAGGTTTTGTCCAAATTTTTAAGAAATTGGATCATTATGAATTATGGGAAAGCTGTTAAATTTGGTTATTGGTCACGTGATTGGTTTATTTTGTATGGGGAGTCGAAAAAAAATCAGTGAATTTAAAAAGTCGTAGGTAGGTTTTAATTGTGGGAGAGCCATGCTTCGGCATGAATGGGCCGGCACGACCCGAGTGATACCACTGCCTCACAGCAAACCGGCGTGAAGCAGCTCTTGCGCTGTGTTTCGCCGAGTGAGTGAGGGTACCGGAGGTCCATCGGGGGGAAGGGGATAAAAGGTTAGCAGCGCACTTGTTGCATGTGTTCATGGGCGGCGGCAATTGCTTACTATTAGGTGATCCGCCTGCTCGTCTGCTACCTATCTCATAAAAAAAAGGTCTGTATTAACCCCCCGCTGGTCTAGTGGTTTAAGTACCGGGCCGTGATCTCGGGGTCCCGGGTTCGATTCTCGGGTCGAGCAAATGTATGTTTCGAATTTTTCGAACATAGCTCGGGTTTGTGATCACCAATCCGCATTAGGCAAGCGTGGTGATTAAGCCTAATCCCATCAAAGTAGCGATAACTTGATTTCTATGATGGAGGCCTTTGCCCTCCAGTGGGACAGTATATAGGCTGATACTTTACTTTTTTTTACTTTACTGTATTAACAAATTATGTTGTTCAGAATGGTAAGTAGAAGACATGTTTAAAGGGATGTAAATATTCACAAATACAATCTATATAAAATCCTCTTTATAAAAAGTAAAGGAGGGGAAAAAAAGAAAACGGCTAGGAGCACATTAAAAAAATTTGATATCAAATCATAGAGTATACTAGATACCGGTCAACGCAAGGAATTTACGGTCATTTTGTACCTCTTATTAGCATGCCAGCCATAATGTATAAAAGATGATAGAACACACTATTAGAGGCGGGTAATGCCAGTAATCACACACTAGTGTTGCGGCTACAAGTACCACTTGAGTCACTTTATATGTTGGTACCTAGGAGTAATGGCCCCGCCCTAACTTCATTTCGGGACATTAAATAAATAAAATTAAAATAAATTTACGCAAAACCCCATACATTGACCTGACTCCGTACTTACTTAGTATAGTCCGTGGCATGAAAGTTTCACAATGGCATTGAGTGCAGAAACCAATTTAAGTAGAAATATTTATATTTTACAAGTGCGCAAACTAACGGTCATCGCTATAGTTAGATGCCGCGGACTAAGATTATATAAGCTCTTGCATTACAGATATCAGACACAGCTTAGAGGCATCAGATGGCGCTGGGCATCAATTATATCTTATTTTTTTTGTAATAGGTGGCAGACGAGCAGACGGATCACCTGATAATAAGCGTTTGCCGCCACCCAAAGACACCACCAGCAACACCAGAGGAGACACAAGAGCGCTGTCAACCTTTAAACCCTCTTCTCCCCAATCTTCCCCTTTTCACTCGGTGAAACACAGCACAGGCGCTGCTTCGCGGCGGTCTTCTGTGAGGCTGTATCACTCCTGTCCAGCCCATTCATGCCGAAGCGTGGCTCTACCACGGTAAAAACGAGTTACTGTTACGAATCCTCCTCCTCCTCGAATGACCTCCCGTGAAGTGGTATTATTTTGTCTTTTGAAAGATGCCAATATTTTTTGCTCTTGCTCCACGTGAACCAGCATTTTAATTGTCTTTCATACAATCCTGAATATTATTTAAACAGGAGGTCTACTCCGCCAAACGATGTCGATTTATTCGTAACGATACGACAATGGTTCGAATTATTCGCATATACCCCACTATAAGAAATGTTCGTAATCTGTATCGATTATCGTAAGTATAGACAATTTACTTTGGTTTTATTCTAAGACGTCAAAGGGATGTTCGTCAATTTGACGTTTGTGAAGCTGTCAAATTCAATTATTCGTATCGTTTGTTAGAGTAGGGTTTTTGTAAGAACTGTCAAAGTAATATCGTTCGTAGATTCGTATTAACGACAGTCGATACGATGGAACTTATAGTAGGCTCCGATACGATTATTGGCACGATATATCGTTTATCGTTTGGCGTAGTACCCCCTGAGTTTTCTGACTATTTTTTGTCAAAAACTCGAATGACTCGAGTTACTCGAACAAGTTGAGTCACATCCCTACCCTCGCGTGCGGTTGTCAGATGCCAAAGTAATTGTCCCGGGGAATGTCTGGAATTTATGGAAATTGACCTATTTCTGGCAGGGTTGGTGAAATTGAGGACAATCAGACGCCTTGATTGACGGCCGAGGATGATAGATATCCATATGTGAATTAGAGTTATTAGTTACATGTACCTAAATTTTTTTGGTTACCTTACACCTTAATTTTTTGTGTTGTGTAATAAAGAGTGTCTATCTATCTATCATTTATTTCAACCGATTGGCCATATCATCATCATCATTACATAGTAACATAAAAAAACACTAATTTATATATGTGTACCTAAGTAAATAATCATAAATTAAATTACAAATTAAATCCGATTAAATGAAATTAAAATGAATTAAATCATAATTGAATTACAATTAGAATGTTATGATACATAAAGGCAAACGAGCTAGCGGGTCACCTTATGATAAGTGATCACCGCCGCCCATGGACATCAGCTACAGCTACACCAGCCGGGCTAAGATGCGCACCACGAGATAATTTTGTCGACACTCGTATTGCGTCAGCGCTAGTTGCTTCTCGCTCACCTGACAGGGAGAGGAGCGGGATAGAAAGATACGCTCTCGCGAACGAGAGTCGACAAAATTTAGTCGCGGTGCGCATCTTAGCCCGGCAGGAGTGCGGAACTGCGGATCCGTTGCCAGCCTTTTAGTAAGGTATAGGTATCGGTTTGTATGTTGCCTCCATGTTAGGCGCGTATTAGGATCATCATCATCATTTCAGCCAATAGACGTCCACTCCTGGACATAGGCCTCCCCCAAAGTTCTCCACACAGATCGGTCTTGTGCCACCCGCATCCAATGGACTCGCGCGACCTTCACCAGATTGTCGGTCCACCTGGTGGGGGGCCTGCCACGGCTGCGGCCTCCTGCACGTGGCCTCCACTCAAGGACCTTTCCACCCCAACGGCCGACATCGGCCGATATTAGGATAAGATTCGAAGCTTAAATAGAGGTGGTCCGGTCAAGTCTCTCGATAACGTATTTATTATTATTATTTACATTTATACCGACACACGACATAGCCCACGGAATTAGCAAACTGAAGTGGCAGTGGGCTGGTCACATTAGCCGCAGAACTGACAACCGCTGGAGCCGTAAAGTCCTTGAGTGGAGACCGCGACTCGGTAAGCGTAGTGTTGGACGCCCTGCTACAAGATGGGATGACGACATTCGAAGGCTGGCTGGAGTGAGCTGGATGAGAGTGGCCGAAAATCGGGAGCGGTGGCGTGCATTGGGGGAGACCTATGTCCAGCAGTGGATGAGCGTGGGTTGCTGATGATGATTTACATTTATATTAAATTTTCCCAGCCCAATACTCCGCCACGATGACTGCAAATCGGTAAGCTGCAGAGTTCACCGTATGCCGTGTATACTTTTCTCCAAAGTGAGTTCTTTGGAGAAAAGCCTATTCATTCTTGCCTTTAAGAGCCACGATATTTCAGGAACATTTCGCCGCGCTTTTTTCATGTCATAGGTGGCAGACGAGCAGACGGATCACCTGATGGTGGTGAGCGATTGCCGCCGCCCATAAACGCCTGCGACATCAGTAGAGTCACAAGTGCGTTGCCAACCTTTATCCCCCATTTCCTCCAATTGGGCCTCCAGTACCCTCACTCACTCGACGAAACACAGCGCAAGCGCCGCTTCACCTATCTTCTGTGAGGCCGTGGTATCCAGTCGAGCCGGGCCATTCATGCCGAAGCGTGGCTCTCCCACGATAAAAGTGTGTAACGTTTTCTTTTATCTTTATTTCTAAGTCACTCGACCTTTAGAGGCGATTCATATCATGTAGATGATTATGCAAGGATGATCACCACATGGTAATGACCCGACGACATTATGCCCGCCGGACCCTATACTTAGCTACACAACTGTGCATTAAAGAATTACCAGGGATTTTTTACTTTTTACCAAAAAATTTGGTTCTCTAAATTCTTTTGAGGACATTATGGGTCTTAATAAGATGGGGATTATGATAGACATTATGGATTATAACTATTATTAGTAGATGTTTTGATTTGAAAATTAGTTTTTGATGAAAAACTTGTTTTAAGTGAGGTCAAAGTTACGTAATGGAGTAACGAGAATTTTGTGTCACGTTTTTTATTTTTATGCATACCTACCTATCTTGTTTTTTTTACGATTGGTGGCAGACGAGCAGACGGATAACCTGATGGTAAGCGATTGCCGCCGCCCAAAATCCTTCCAACACCAGTAGAGTCACAAGTGAGCTGCCAACCTTAAACTCCAATTGTTCCCTCACTCACACGACGAAACACACCGCATTTTCATTTTGTATGGTGAGTCGAAAAAACTTTCGACGCGTTTTCAAAAGTAGTAGAACAAAATGTTGTTCAGAATGGTTGATTCAGATACACCCTATAAAGTAAATAGTAAAATATCAGTCCCACGGCAGGGCGCAGGCGTCCATCATAGTAATCATATCATCGCTACTACGAGTATGATGGGATTAGGTTTAATCACAACGCTTGCCTTGCGGATTGGTGATCACATAGGTACTCGCGCTAAAGGAGTCCGGCGAAGTTCTATGTATTTTCAGTCTGCGGTTTAGAGGTCCCGTGCCTAGAAAAAAATTAATGATACTTAAAGAAGAACACTCAACTAAGAAAAAAGGAAATTGTTGCCACTTTTCTAAAGATGGGATTATAAAGGTATAGGGCCGACAAAGTATAGTCGTTCAAGGGTCATACATAAGGTTTTCGGCAAATGTCGGAAAATCGTATTTTCTCACAAGTGTCAGTGACTCAGTGTTGATTGACATTTTCCCATAGAAGAAAAAAATCGTACAACGCCCCCCCCTGTCAATGTTACTGAGTGGCCTTCAGTAGCGCTACCATGAGTTGACATCGAAAACTGACATAACGTAAACTATTGCTCTGTCTCTTTCAAATGCATCATAATGAAAGAGACAAAGCGATAGTTTTCGGTAGCGAGGATAGTATTTCTGAGTATTTCAAACTTGCACTCGCACTACTAGATTTTGGGCTACTAGCGCACTTGTAACTCAACTGGTGTTGCAGGTGTCTATGGGTGGCGGCAATCGCTTACCATCAGGTGATCTGTCTGCTCGTCTGCTACCAATCGCATAAAAATAAAAAAAACATGGTAGTGCTACTGATGCTTAACGTACTATAAATGGCACTCGATAAATCGATGAATGATCCTATGAATGATGACTATGAATTTGTAAGCACGAGTATGAACTCGTGCATACAATTCATAGTCCGTCAGGCGCGCCTACCTTACATGTGTACTCAACGATTATTTATAAGTACATAATGTTGCATGTTTACATCAGCGTTATAAAGGTATGGTAAAACAAACTTCGGATGTGTAGGTATGACGTCATTTAATCAATTAAGTACATAACAAATTGTCTAAAAAGGCTGCAGGAGGTACTATATTACCCCGTCGACTTGCAAACCCCATATACCATAATATGCTCATGGTATGCGAACAGCAACCAACTGTTCGCTTACCTGCAACACAATAACATTATTACCCTAAAATAGCTTGTCGTCCTTGAATTGCTCTATCTACTACTATGTATGTATAGTATGACCTGCTGCCCGAATATCGAGATTTTATTCTGGCCTTAAAACATATGGGTCAATACTATTAAATGCAGAGAGTATTTCACTATTGGCTTCTTCTTTCCATCGTCTCTGCACTTTCCTCGGATAAACGGTGTCGTCTTTTTCGATCAAGCAAGACGCAAAGAACAATGGACACATCGAAACGGCATTATACTAAATAAACCAAATCACTTGGAAATCAAATCCAGGGAAATGCTGTTGTCTAGGTTGAATCAATAAACTCAAAAGTCCAGAAAATACGCGAAAACGTAAATGAATAGATCACACATTTAAAACAATTTAAAAAGATGTCAAATATCTTAACTATCAAAGTGACATTATGATTGACTCAACGTTTCGTTTTTTCCTCTGTGATGTGAGTTTTGTTCACTGAATTGTTTGCAAATTGAAAATAATTTAACTTTTTATTCCATGCTTTCAAAAATATACTTATAATAAGATAAAATAAACATTTTGTTGCTTAGTTTAATTAGTATGTTTCCAAATATGTATGGTTTCGGAAAACATGAAGACTGCTCTCGCCGGTCTTCTTTAAAAAAAAAGTAATAAAACTAAACCCAACTACGACAAAAAACGACGCTGAAACAAGTATAATATAAAACAAGCCTTCGGTTTCAGTTGACAATAATGTCATACAATACTAGTCTGAAGTATGCAATTTTCACTATGTAGAGATAAATTTCATGTTTGGAAATCCGCAGTTCCACACGTTTCAAGTGGTAGGTATATGAACGTGGGGACTAGAGCCTTATCCAAACATGAAACATTTATCTCTACATATGTTTGGATTGAACTCAGGACCCTGAGATCATGGCCCAGTACTTATCAAAGGGGCATTTACGTCGTAACATTTTTGGGTGTTACGTTCAGTCCTTTTAAAAAGGAAAAAAAGGCAAGGCTTTTATTATCA
>JABMDO010000886.1:0-35298 GCA_014851415.1 Cnaphalocrocis medinalis | reverse complement strand
TCGAAGAAAGTGGGGTGGATCGATGAGCTATCTGTTGACACAGATCCTCTCATGACATGGCTAAGTGGAAGGTATCTATGCATCGTTGCCGGTGCAGATGTGTACGACTGTGCGGAAGAGATACCGCACAGCACACAATGGCGGAATGCTGCGTGGGATGAATCAAGGACAACATTAACCGCCCTTGGAGATCGGAACTTATTGCCGCCCGTCCTAGAGAAGATGGTCAGTTGGAAAGTGCCTTGGAGTTTTGTTTCATTTCATTTAATAAAATATGCCATCATCTTACACCACGTAAAAGGATGACTAGGAATTTCGAAAAAAAAAACGATTATCGAATATCGCAGATCTAATATTCGAATATACGGAACAGTTTTATATTAAATTTTTTCGAATATTCGATTGCAAGCCCTAGTTGAGTGGCGTACGTTATTTATATATGTACAATCACAGTCATACAAGAATTAATGTACGAGCAGGCGTAAAGGACACTCATCGCAACACGAGCGGAGTCACAAATCCCCTGCTTACCTTTTAACCCCCTTTCTCCCCGATGGACCTTCAATACCTACCATCATTTATTTTCTCGTCGAAACAGCGCAGGCGTAGCAGACTAAAGAAAACCTAGTTGAAATTAAATACGAACTAACATGTATGAAATGCTAAAAAAAAATGCTAAAAGAAAGTAGTAGTTGTTTTTATTACCTATTTAAACAAAATTAAGTATTTACCAAACATAAACATTACATTTGTTATTAAAAATGAGTGAATTAAAACTAATTCAATCAATAGAGTAAGTAGGAATTTAGATAAAAAATAAAAAAAATTAAATGTTAAAAATCAAGATCAAATGTTATATCTTCTACAACTTCATCATCATAATTCACAGACACTACTGTTGATGAATGTCGATGCCGATGATGTTGCTGGTTGAACTTGATTTTTGTACGAGTACTTTGTGTTTTTCCTGCAATTTGAACATCTTTTTATCCCTTAGGTATTTCATCCCAGCGATATACTGGTCCGACAAAACTTTGGTTTGCATGAACGGATGCTGCAGATCTTTGCCCAGGAAATCCTGCGCCTGTATGTTATTCGTTCTCTCATGCGTACTCACGTTCATTGTCTTATGAACGAATGTACGCTGATGCTCCGCGAGCGATCCCGCCGTTCGTACTACGAATGTGAGAAAAGAGCGTATCTCTTTACAAATCTGTTTGGGCGCCGCGCAAAAAGTCGTGGCCATCTCATCTATGATCGAGTAGAGATCGACGACGACTTTCTCGTAAACAGCGTTTTCCACGTCTTCACTCAGTGTCTTGCTTAGGTAAAAGGTGAGCTTCGTCCTGCTCAATGAACAGCGCAGATTGGCCAGATTAAGCAGTGACTCCACAATTTTACTTATGTTGTAGAACAGGGCGATGTCGGAGATTTGCGCATTGTCGCCTCTCTTTATCTTGAAGGGCATCCCCTTCGATTTCGCGATCAGGCCGGCGATGCTACGCATTTCGGGACAGTCATTCAAGCCGAGGGAACAAAAGAACGCATAATGTTGCGTTGGTTTTAGTATGCCATATGACAGGGTTTCTGAAACCCTGCCCATAAGAGCTGAGTGGTAGGGTTGTCGTTCGTCGATAGCCCATGTATCGAGATACACGGATCTCGGGTTAACGGGTGTATTCTTTGAACGATGAATGCACGCGTGATAAAGCTTGAAATCGGGTTTCACATGGTAAGCGGAAGATACAGCGTCCCAATGACTATCAACGTATTTCTCGATTTGCGCATAAACGAAAGGGAATCCAGCGTTCACCAGAACTGCCGATGGTGAGTATCGGTAGGCCTCTACTCCTTGCAGACGTCGATCAACATGTTCGATTCTCTCCAGCCCCGGCTTGGAGCCTGAATCGAGCCACGCCGATCGGTCTACAATCCAGTTGAATTTCGGATCAGTCATGGTGAACGTAAAGCAGAAATATCCGCCCCGAGAAATAAACGCCCCGTTGGTCTAGTGGTTTAAGTACCGGGCCGTGATTTCGGGGTCCCGAGTTCGATTCCCGGGTCGAGCAAAAGTATGTTACGAATTTTTCGAACATAGCTCGGGTTTGTGATCACCAATCCGCATTAGGCAAGCGTGGTGATTAAGCCTAATCCCATCATGGTAGTGATAACATGATTTCTATGATGGAGGCCTTTGCCCTGCAGTGGGACAGTATATAGGCTGATACTTTTACTTTGTGTTTTTCCAATAGCTGCAATGACATCGCTTGGTAGGTCGTAATTGTAACATTTAACATCGGTAACTTTTAGTCTATTTCTGATAAAAATGATGGCATTTAGAAGTGGACCAGCCATCCTGTTCCGTAGTTTGGTTTTTACGATGTTCATGACACTGAAAATTCTTTCGATACCCGCATTTGAATGAGGTAATGTTAACGCAGATATAGCAAGATCAACTAGTTCTCCAAAGTCATTTATTCCAGCTGCGTTTCTGTACTCATCTACCTCATTCCAAAATTTTATTACATCGTTTGTATTTTTCCACTGGACAAAACAAATGTTGTGCCACTGGTTCAATATCTTGTCAATGTCACTAGCAATATAGCCAAGTTCTTTAGCTAGTTCTGAAATGGAGTTGTCCTTACCCTGGCGTAGAATCGTCTCTGGCGCTAATCTTGACATCAACTCTAGCACAGTATAATTGGTCGGCAGTCTTTGTTGAATTTCCTTGGCTAGCTTCACATTGAATTCAATACATCGACGTTTTATGGCTGATATAGCATCCGTTGCTAATAATATTATTTAATACATGGATCCCTTTTGGGTAAAAGCCTCCCCCATGTCCTGCCATTTTTCCCTGTCATGCCTATGTTAAACTATTTGAGTGCTAATAAAAAATCCCTACTGTACATAATATGAAATGTTTTTTTTTACCTGCTCCTCTTTTGCCATCAGACGATATCAAGCTGGTTGACGTTTCTATATTATATTTTAAAAATAAATTTCGAAAACATTTTATCAGGTGTGGTGCATCAAAGAGAGTCACAATTTTTTTATTGTTAATTTCAAAACATGGGCTACTAGTAGTTGCCCCAAAAGCCAAATCCCTTCTGTTTATAGCATTCATGTCGCACACTGTTGTGGCTATGTTAATTCCATGCTTGTAGCATTGTTCCAACACCTGAAACATAATGAAATGGTTTTTAAATAACATACTAACAGATTTTCTTTATTCTCTGCCAGTTATCTGGTATAAATTATTGAAATTTAGGTAGAGTCGTGTACTAATAACAATAGTAATAACATTAAATGTCTGATATGGAAAATTATACTGACCTCTTTAATTAAAACTACCAAGCTGTCTGCCGTCACTGAAGACCCGGATAAATAGTAAGCCAATGGTTGCTTAATCTTTTTTCTTAGACCGGCAACCATGAACACGTGCGTGGGAAGCTGGTTCTGATGTTCTACCTTGTATACCATGGTCTTGAACCCCATCAATGAGGTCTTCCGTATTAATTGTACACTATTTTTTTTCTGATTGACATTTCATCAAACATTAATACGTATTGATTATCAATGGGATCTTGAGATCGCGAAAATTTTCCAATTATTTCGAAAATTCTTGTATTTATTACACCAACTTTTAATTGGCATTTTCTTAATAACGCTTTCAATGTTGATGCTGTTGGAAGGCAAAACATTCTCCTTAACAAGCGGAAGCATGTTGGTGACTTTTGTAAATCCGTAATGCCAATATTTTGTCTTCGCTTGTCCACCTCCGAGCACCAACTTTTTTTTTGAAGTTGCGCACTTGTCCATGTAAAAAAATGGCAAAATTTGGGCTTATGTATTTAGATATCTTCTTTATTGCATTGTCGTTGCTCAACTCTTTTAAGTAGTCCTTGTTCTTCATATATTGTATTTTCTTTTTCAATTGGCATATTTGTTTTAAATACAATTTGCATTTGTTATAATGTTTCTTTTCTTTAGCATCTAATGCATTAATGGAGGAGGATTCAGGAAAAACATCTTTTAATGTTGACGATTTCATGTTTTTGCCTAATTATTCCACGGGAAATTAGCACTAACCGCAGGCCAGTCGTGTCCCCGCACTATTTGTTTATGTGTCATTTATACTCTGTACTTATTAAAGTGTCAGCTTAGGAATGTTAATCAAACCACCTTATGGATAAATAACAATCAATTATCATTTCAATCCTACAGTAGTAACTGCAATTAGTACTTGACATACGTTTAGTATTTTATACTTTATACCACTTCAAGCTTGCACATTATTCGGTCGTTTCATTGCTTTGGAGTCTGGAAGAGGCAACTCAATCCGACGCCCAAGTAATGAGACAGAGCGCATCCCCCTCGTGCGACCGAACGGGTTGGCAGGTTGCGGATAGCCTGTCGTCGAGAACGCTAACAACGTTCTTGACCCCGGACAAGAGGGGACGCTAGACATGGTACTCCTCCATATCTGGTATGACCTAGTACCCCCATCCCAAGATTCTTACGTCAATACATCCCAATCCTTCCTTCCCATTCCCATTTACCTGTCTTAGAGGAGAAAACCTCGATTCCAAAAACCCCAATCCAAGGTGTCACCCGACCCGTGCCGAGGGATGCGTGGCTGAGGGGAAGCTCAGTCTTTAACGGAGGCTCTCTGATACCGGGCATCCTCAGAGAGTATATAGCCTTACCTAGCAAAGGGCTCTGCTTGGTGGACCTCTAGACCCTTATTACTCGTGGGAACGTTATGGAAGAAAATACAAATGAAAACTTTAATTATACATCTCCGGAAGGAGAACCTGTTTCTGAAGGGTCGGACCCTAGTCCGCCCTGCAGTACAATCATAAAGTCTCTTCCGACTCCAGAGGAGGGCACCTCGGCAGCCGCACCTCAGGAGCAGTCGGATGAAACTTTGCCAAGGAAGTTGAGAAGGAAGATGAGTGGTGCGGCTAGGAAGCGCTTCAGGAGGCTGATGACCACGGAGATGGGAATGAAAGAAGCCCTGGCCCTGGCCGCTAAACCTTGGAGTGAAATACCTATTCCAAGACCTCCAAAGCTACCGAAGCTACCGGTCAAACGAATTCGGCCGCAAGAGGAGGCTCAACAGTACAAGCCAACAAAAGTTGCTAGGTTAGACCTGGGTGAACCAGATTTTCAATTTCGGTCTGAGAAGTTCCCTTCGCAAGAGATGCAACTGCCTAGGCCGGAACTGGATGCACCATCACACCAATTCCGATCTAACGAGTATCCTTCTCAGCAACAGCCGAAGGAAACTTTTAGGCAGGAAATGAGAGCACCATCACATCAATCTTGCTCCGTAGAGTTTCCTCCACGAGACCAGCAAGAATGGCCGAGGCGGGATTTGGAGACATCATCAACCCAATTCCGATCTAAGGAGTATCTTTCGCAGCAACAGTCGGAGGGTACTCCTTGGCCGGAAATGGGAGCACCAGAACGGCAGTTTCGCTCTGTGGAGTATCTTCCGCAGGAACCGCCGTACAAATCCTCTGGGATGAAACTTAGAGAATCATTTCAGCAATTTCTCTCTGAGGAGTATCCATCGCTGGAACAGCCGAACAATTCTCGTGGAATGGATATAAGAGAGCCAGTAGCATAAATTTCGCTCTGAGGAGTATGGTCCGAAGAGGGCTTTTTCTAGATTTGAAGTCGGTGAGTCATCACTCCAATTTAGGTCGGAGGAGGAATCCCTGCAAGAGCAATCAGAGGGGTCATTAAGTCGGAAACGGGAAGAACAATCATCACGCCAAAATAACACTGCAACTGGTTGCTCGCGCTTGGGTGTTCGGAACACCACGCCCCATGAAGCGTTGACCAGATGGGGTTGTTGAAAGAAGCCCTCCTCGATGCCATATTTAACGCGGAAGAAGGTAAGGGACCGAAGTTTACGGGTTTCAGCTATAAAACCGGGTTGGGTGATGGTCTTGTGTGAAGACCAGGAAAGCCAGAACTGGCTAATGGCTGAGGTCCCTAAACTAAAAGCCCTGGCCCGAGGCAGAGCTTTCTATTATTATTGAAAGCGAATTGCCTAAGCCGAATGTTGGGACTGCTTTTTTACCCTTCAGCGAGGCCAAGACAGTTGAAAGGGCTGTCGGCATCATGAAGGCGCAAAAACAGGGGTCTCAACATTGACCGCTGGAGAATTCTCAACAAACGAGTTGAAGAGACTGGGCACATCGTTACTTTTTCTATGGACGAGCGTCTGTTGAGGTTCTCAAGGCAAATAAAGGACAGGCTACCCTTGGGTTTAAAAAATCTATTTTAAATTGAAGGGTGAACCTAATCCTAATCCCAAACCCCACGCCAACCACCTCAGAAAGGGCATCAGCGGCAGTGCAGGAGACACAGAGGAACCTTTCGGGGGCCTCACGTCAATGGCCTCCGCCGCAGTCCAACAAAAGTAGAGGTGGAACCACACGGGGTAATTTTAGAGGGTCGTCCCGAGGATTTAACGCTAGCAGAGGACGACCTCGTCCGCCTCAAGCGAATCGTCCTCCCTACCCCTCTTATAGAAGTGGGCAGTAAAATGAGTACTTCAGAGCGAAGACTTGGCGAAGCTTGCTCTTATAAATCCGTGACTGCCGTCAAAAGGTGAGGTTTTTGTTATAGCTAATGGCATTGACCCTAAGAATGTACAGTGGCCAGCACATCAAGTTACTACAATCTGTCAAATTTCCTCAGTTGATATTGAACCAAACACGTTTGACATAAAAGTGAGGTTCGATTGAAGAAATTTGACAGATTGTAGTAACTTGATGTGCTGGCCACCGTACCTATTAGATTGCGGCCTCGAAACTGGCGACTGGCGACGGGCGAGTGATTGCAGGGAAACGCGACGGAGAAATAATGTTGACGTGCACGAAAAGAGCGGCGGCCACATACCAATTTTTTATTGTCGCTGCTCCGACGTCGCGCGCCCGGCCATTGCTCAGCGGCCGCATGTTTCGTGCCCGCAACCTTAATTGAAGCTAATCGTGCTTATCTTTTTTCAGAACATGATGGATACTTTCTTCTTGATGAAGAAAGAAATCCGACCGAAAGGCGTTGAGGGTACCGCTCCGCCTGGAAGATCGGACATGTAACGCTACAGGCCGGGATGACTGGCGCTTTCCTAAAGAAGTTAAAGCGGTTCTTTAAAATTACATGTTACTTATATAAATGAGTAGCCATCAATAAAGTAATAGTAGAGTCTGTGTATTATTTCAATTTATTAAGTAGGTATATCATTTTTGCCACTTAATGCAATACTGCCGCACTCGGAGACGTTAAATAAACCTTATTTGTCACTTGAGTACAAGTAAAAATATGGACCGTTATTTTAATAGACTTAAAGACTATCCATAATTAAGTTAATGAGAATTAAGGTAAAATGACGTCTCTGAGTTCGGCAATAAGTGTTCATTATGAATTTGGATTAAATAGGTATTCTATATTGCACAAAAAAATAGCGATTGCTTCCAGAAAACCTTAAGGTAAAGCACTGTGGTTGTTGTTATGGTTTCGGCGGCGCGGCGACGTGTATCATGGTTTGGTGTTTCCAGTGACTTCGCATCTCTTGATACTCTTGAAGATCTGTAAAGAAATTAAAGGATTAGTTTTAATTTGTAATCAAAGCAATGAGAATCTTATGAATTTGCTGTATAGCAATTGCTTGTTTGTAATGCACTTAAAAAAAAACACTGAAGAGTCATAGGTAAGTAACTTAAACAAGAATGGCCAACTTCAAGATGTCCCTAAGTCCATTTTTCAAAGATTACAAAATGGCGCTGCTAAAGTTTTACTTTATCCTTGAAATCACACCACAATACTTTATACCGTGAAACATGGCCACAATGTGTAACTTGAGTGTTTTTATAATTTTAATGTTGTGAAATATTCATTTAACGAGTATTTACAGAGAAAAATGATATTAATGGTTTGGCCTAAGTGCCTAAGCTTTTGGACTAAGGGACTTTCAAGCTGGACTAAGGGATTTCAAAGTGGATTTAGGGATTTTAATACATTCTATTTTGGACTTGGGTGCATAATAATAATAATTATTATTAAAACAAAAATATCAAAAATAGTATTTTAATCGAAAAAAAAAATCATTTTCAAATCAAATCAAATATTTATTATTAACTCAACCTTTTCTTCTCATAAACTAAAATGAATACAAAATTATTATCTTCTTCTTACTTCTTCACTTATTACCTACATTTCCTGTACTTCTTCCTCTTCATTTAAAACATCTTCAGCCGCATGATCACCAGAATGTTCTTCATTATAATTGATAATAATATTGTAAAATTGTCTGGCTTCCAACGGAATATACTCTAGGAGTTTTTTTATATCTTTGACTTTAGCTTCTTTCAACTTTATTTGGCTATCATAACAATCAACTAGTTCGTCTTCTCTTTGAATTATTCTTGCCATTCCTTTCCGGTATAAAGCGAACTGGCTAAAGCTCTGGCTTGTCATCGACTGCGACATCCCCGGCTTACCGTTTTTATGAAATTGAACTTGCCGACAAGTTGATATTCCTGGAACAGTAGTTTTTATTCGACTGTCGTAAAATCTTTTGAAATCTTTTACGGTTACAACCCTTTCCACAAGGCCTTCGCTAGAAAGGTTATCTTGTAAGCACACAATGTTGAATTTATTTGTATTTTTGTTGTTCAGTATTAGATTAATGTAAAAATCTGGCGTGAATACTTTATCGGCTTTAATTCGCTTTCTTTCTATCAGGGCAAAATCCCTATCGACTGGCATCATAGAGTGCCCTGGTATCGGATAAAAAATTGTCGCTGTTTCAAATATACCTTTTGCACACATTTGGTCAAGGAATGTAAACAAATATCTGTTTTTATTTTGACTATTACAATTATCACTGTACAGTTCGAGGTGCGTTTGATCGGGTTTTTTGTTTATCTGGATATAGTCTTGTAAAGCCGTAAGCACTTCATTAGGTCCCTTAAGGGCGTAATTTTCTGTATATACATACATTGTGGCTGTGTTCTCTTCTAAATTATGAATGCCAAAGTTATGCATCCAAAGTTGTCGTAAGTAATATTCATCTCCTACGACTGCGGGAGTCTTAAGCACTTCGCTTATCACAGTAGCTAAATCTTTGTCATGGTTTCACTTAGCAGAAAATTTTGCGGCCATCAATAGTTTCTGCGTACTATTTGCTTCCTCAGTTGATAATTCACTCGCCTCTCTTCTCTGGGATCGATATGATTTTTCCTCAAATGTCTTCCTACATGTTGATGTTGAAGGTGCTGGTGAAGTAATAATGTTTTGGCAACCTTGCAAAACTTTTGCAGGATAAACAAAATCACTATGTAGCCATTTTTTGTATTTAGCTTCGAACCTTTTTTTGTGTTGGCCAACATTACTGTAATAAGTTTTAAATCGTGTATAGAGACTGCGGACTGTTTGCATCAGAATATCTTTTTGTTCGTCATCTATTTCTTTGGCTAGATTTTTTTGAAGATGGTGAACACAGCTATCTAAATCTTTATTGTAAAAAAAAGTTTCAACAATATATATTTTTTTTACTTGCCTTCCGTGTACCACGGAGACTCCAGTATTACTGCCATATTGTCCGGTGAGATCCAACACGGGATTTAGCATCGTGTTCATTCTCGTTGGCAAATCAACATCGCAGAAACTTTCGTCGTCCGTGGGCATAGTGTCACCAGTCCAGGAACACGAATTTGAGCCTAATGGCAATCCATCAGCTTCCAGATCAATCTCTGAATTGCTTCAGGTGAAGGTTTTTTGATTTCGTCAGTGCATACATTAGGGTAATAATGAGGGTTGTTATCTATTATCCAATTTGATGAAACTATGCCAGGAGAGCATCATCTTCATCCAAAAAATGTAAGCAACAAAATTTTTTTTCGTTCCATTATGGAAAGTCTGAAACCAAATAACATAATTATAATTATATACCTAACTAGCTTTTTGCCGCCCCGCGCTTTGCGCGGGCGCGCCTTCAAGCTAGGTCTGCGACGCTCCGCCGCTCCGGGCTGCGCCCTGCGCGGCGACGCTACGGGCTTCGCCCTCCGCGGAGCTCGGCCTTCGGCCTCGCGAGACGCAGCTCGGCCTGCGGCCTCGCGAGATTACATAAGGCGGTTTTCTGTCCGTGACGGGCGTTGCCCTTGTTCTTTTTATGCCAACGGGAGAATCAATCAAATGTGTGTCCTTGGGCAGGTTGCGCCCAGAGTGGCGCTCTGCTTTGTTTTGTTGAAAAGACTTATGATGAATGGCCGCTCTGGGCTTTGCCCAACGCGGCGCTCCGCTTGGTTTTTTGTTGAAAATAGTTGTGATGAAAAGGCCGCTCCGGGCTGCGCCCTACGCGGCGCTCCGCTTGGTCCTACCACTCGATGTAACGATGAAATGGCCGCTCCGGGCTACGCCCTACGCGGCGCTCCGCTTGGATCTGTCGCTCGATGTAACGATGAAATGGCCGCTCCGGGCTGCGCCCTACGCGGCGCTCCGCTTGGATCTGTCGCTCTATGTAACGATGACATGGCCGCTCCGGGCTACGCCCTACGCGGCGCTCCGCTTGGTCCTGCCGCTCGATGTAACGATAAAATGGCCGCTCCGGGCTGCGCCCTACGCGGCGCTCCGCTTGGTTTTGTCACTCCGTATTACGATGAAATGGCCGCTCCGGGCTGCGCCCTACGCGGCGCTTCGCCATTGCTCCGTGTTATTACATAGAACACAATGATAAATTCCATACATGGTGTTAGAAGGCCGCTCCGGGCTGCGCCCGACGCGGCGCTCTGCTATGTTTTCCCAATGTACCGAACGATTGAAATGGCCGCTCCGGGCTTCGCCCTACGCGGCGCTCCGCTTAGATCTGTCGCTCTATGTAACGATGAAATGGCCGCTCCGGGCTGCGCCCTACGCGGCGCTCCGCTTGGTCCTACCGCTTGATGTAACGATAAAATGGCCGCTCCGGGCTTCGCCCTACGCGGCGCTCCGCTTGGTCCTGCCACTCGATGTAACGATGAAATGGCCGCTCCGGGCTTCGCCCTACGCGGCGCTCCGCTTGGTTTTCCCAGTGCAGGAATCGATGTAATAGCCGCTCCGGGCTACGCCCTACGCGGCGCTCCGCATACATTTTCCGGCGCGCCGACATGGTAGTGGCCGCTCCGGGCTTCGCCCTACGCGGCGCTCCGCCTTTGCTCCCGGTCTTGGTAGGAAAGTTTCAATTTCCCCATACAACTCCCTAAGAACCCTCACTCGAGCCAACTCCAGTACTAAATGTATGGGACAGCTTCCTACCAGGTCGAAATTTTGTTTTCTTTTTCTTTCAACGTCAAACATACATACACGCTCTGATTGGGCAAAAGTGACATCAAACGTCAGTTTTTGACAGGACCTCATACTCAGAAATTGAAAATTTGACACTTTACGTTTTGGGGTCGTTCTCCGAAAATATCAAGATTTTTGAGTTTTTTATTTCACCATCGCGTAGCTCTCGTCAAGCCCAAAAACAAAGGTCATGTCAAAAAAGTTGAAAAAGTGGCGTCATCTGCCCGAAAATTCACTTTGAAGATTTTTGAAAACTCATCTTTTTACAAAATGGCCGCCAACTCGTCCGCCATTTTGAAATTCAAAAAATTCGTATTTTTCCCATATACTACATCTATTACAGGACCGAATGGCATTTTCAATTTTTTTTTTAAATAATACCAGAGGACAAATAACTATCGCCGAAAATGACCATGTCGCAAAAATGATTTTCCCAATCACTCCCAGTGTTGCCAGGTGACATTTTTAAAAATGGTCAAATGTCATTCGGACTGGCCCATTTGACGGCCTCCTGGGATTATTTTCTCCCAAAAACGGCTATTTCGATTCGTCACTATTTTGGGCCCTGACGCCCAAACTATCAAAAAAAGCAAAAATTTTTTTCGACATGGCAACACACGCAAGCGAGACTCACACCCGCCCCATACATTCAAACTCCCTCAAGTGTCGCCATCTGTCAAAAAAATCACTTTGAAATTTCCAAAAATTTTTCAAATTCACAAAATGGCCGCCAGCCCGTCCGCCATCTTGTTTTTTTGACAGCGCGTCCCCTGACCATAGACTAAATCATATAGCGCTCCAGAGACAATTTTTATTTTTTTTCCATCTATGATACTCTCGTCCCAGGAGCCCCTCAAAGCCAGCGACACCCGAAAATTTATTTCCGCCGCCGTTTCCAGTGTTGCCAGGTTTTTTCCAAAAAACTACCCTGAGGACATTGCGAGTCCCAATAGCTACCAAACTGCATACTCGGATTTCGCAAGCATGGCAACTTTTTTTTTCTACCATTCGGGGCCGTGGCCCAAAAACTACCATGAATTTGGTAGAAATTCTCAGTCGTGGCAACACTGCAATAAATTACCCCCCGACGGCCCGAACATACCGACCCTCTCCAGAGTTGCCATCACCCCGCAAAATTCGTTTGAAAATCACCAATTTTTTTCTCCAAACAAAATGGCCGCCAGGGGCGGCGCCATCTTGGATTTTGAAAAAACGCAACTGACGTTTGAAAATAGAACATGTTTGCCACAGATGCAAAAAAGAATTTTGAAAATCGAGCGGCGCCCCCCCCAGCTACGATCCCGTGAAAAGTGCTCGAAATTTAATTTTCAATCCAAGATGGCGGCGCCGCCATTTTGTTTTTTCAACTTTTTTCCCCCTCCACTCGCACAACTCCAACGGGCGATTCTCAGACACTTTTTAGAATTTGGCCATTTGATAGAAAAAAAAAAAGTGAATATCGCAAAAAACGGCCGCCATTTTGTTTTTTTTTTTTCAACCTCAAAAACCTGCTTTGATTAAAAAAACACTCAGGGCTGTCAAAAAAAAACCCGCAAAAAAAACCCGCAACCACCCCAAAAACAGCCCTGATCAGTCAGTGAGTCAGTGAGTGGTAATCTAACTTTATATAATATAGATATAATATGTACAGGCAGAAAGGTATGTAGGAGGAAATTTAAGTTACCTTTTCTAAGACATAACTAACGATTTAATGTCATGATAAGGTCGATAGGGTGTTTATGGGGTATTTTATATTTAGATTTACAATTTTGAAGTGCTATGAGTGTAGCATTTTCATAGCAACATGATATTTTTTGAAAGGAAAAACTATGACTTTTCCATCATTGTCAGTCACTGTTTACAATATAAATTCCTTTTTGGGAGCTCTCTCTTAGTGGTGCAGAAAAGAAGTTTTCTTTTGTGGCAAACTCTTTACTCTTGACATAGTATAACCACACCTTGTATGTATTAGAAATTTTAGCCAATTCACTAACACAAGTCACCAATGTTTCTAAAAGTTCCGTTTAGGAGCATAAGGTCAAAAGCGCAAAATGACAAACGATGGCAAATTGTCAAAAGAGCAGAATGTCAAAAGCGCACATAGTCAAAAGCGCAGATTGTCAACGGCGCAGAATGTCAAAAGCGCACTTAGTCATAAGCGCGGAAAGTCAAGGGCGCACAATGTCAAAAGTATTGCGTTGTCAATTTTGATCGTTGTTATTTTTGGTTAGTCAGACTCGCAATAGGAAATGAAATACTCATTGATATTTTTAGGAAACTTATTTATTTTAATGTAAACTAAATATAAATCAACACAGCAATAATCACCATTTATCAAATGCTCAGAATACCTAATTATGTAAATAAACAAAAATAGTTGTAATTTTTAATAAAATCAGCAATATCTATAATAGGGTATTTTACGACTTTTTTTTATTTATTTATTGTAAAGTTTTTGAAGTATAAATCACAGCTCACTTTTTATTTTTTATCTATCATCATTAGTTCCAAAGATATCGAGTTGCAAAGTTCCCAATCAGAAAAGGAGAGCGATACGCTATTAATGACGTCACTAAGCTAGTGCTTCCTACAAGCGCAGTACAAAATTTTGTTTAAGAAAGAGACAGGTATATCAAAAGTTTGTTGCTCTATAACTTTCTTGTATTTAAACTTTTTAAAAATGTTACTTCAGTAATCGTACACTTATACAGTAAATTATCGAGTTTAGGTATCAGATGTCGATATTTTAACGACAGTAAAATACCCTTTTAAACATCTCTTACTAATGATCAATCTTAACAAAATGTCCTACTGACACGTTCTAAATAATATTTTGTTTTTAGCAAACAAATGCTCAGAATAATTATGTAAATAAACAAAAATAGAGTTGTCATTTTTAAATCAGCAATAACTATAGTTACAACTCTATTTTTGTTTATTTACATAATTAGGTATTCTGAGCATTTGATAAATGGTGAGTATTGCTATGTTGATTTATATTTAGTTTACATTAAAATAAATAAGTTTCCTAAAAATATCAATGAGTATTTCATTTCCTATTGCGAGTCTGACTAACCAAAAATAACAACGATTAAAATTGACAACGCAATATTTTTGACATTGTGCGCCCTTGACTTTCCGCGCTTATGACTAAGTGCGCTTTTGACATTCTGCGCCGTTGACAATCTGCGCTTTTGACTATGTGCGCTTTTGACATTCTGCTCTTTTGACAATTTGCCATCGTTTGTCATTTTGCGCTTTTGACCTTATGCTCCTAAACGTAAAAGTTCTATTGAATGAATACCCGTAAAAGTAAATAAATACATATCACTACTAAGTAAATCTGAGAGGGTAAATTGCTTTAAAGCTGATCTATCCTCTTCCCACATAGGAAGAAAATGTATTTGAGTGCACTTTTCCAAAGGTTCTTTGTCACAAAGAATGTCAGCTAAACTCCAATCTTCTCGGGGACGATAATTTCTGTAATCCACTAAATTGACTTGTGTCGATGAAGTCTTGACATGATGATGACTGTTGTTATCAGTTATATTATTGTCCTCAAATTTAGTTTTTTCATTCTCAATAGCAAGTCCAAGCTCTTTATTTGATTCCACTATTTTCCTGTGTCTAATAACAGCCCTATTTTCTCGAGCAATTGTTTTTTTTATTTGCACTAATGGTACTTCTTTATCAGAGCTTATTTTAGGAATATTCTGAGATGGTACGGCATAAGGAAACAACTTCTGCCTTTTAGAATCTGGAACAATAAACATAATCTCGTTATCTGACGAGAAACTCGCCTTGGCGTAAAGTAAATGAATAACTTATGAAATACTTATAAATATAATTTATGTAAAATGAAATAAAGAAAACATAAATATACTTACTGCCCGGAAAAAAGTTTGAAGTTTGAAAATGATGAGAACAAACTCTCATTGATGGTGAAATTGGCTTGCCTATTCTTAAAGCAGTCTTCCATTTTTTCTTCATTATTTTGTCTTTTGGGAATAAATGAAAACTTATTCCCGTATCTCCGTAAGTACTACATTGAGGAACGCAACAATATTTCGTATTTCTGCTTTTATTAGCAACAGGTTTCTTTAAATAATCGTGATCCATCTGAATAATCTAACATAACCTCAACAAATAAACAAACAAAGTGTCGTTCTTAGAGAGTTTCTAAATTTCGCCGCCAGAGGCGTGCGGATAATCTTTGCTTCGCCAATAATTGGCCAAGTTCAAGATGTCCCTAAGTCCATTTTTCAAAGATTACAAAATGGCGCTGCTAAAGTTTTACTTTATCCTTGAAATCACACCACAATACTTTATACCGTGAAACATGGCCACAATGTGTAACTTGAGTGTTTTTATAATTTTAATGTTGTGAAATATTCATTTAACGAGTAGTTACAGAGAAAAATGATATTAATGGCTTTTGGACTAAGGGACTTTCAAGCTGGACTAAGGGATTTCAAAGTGGATGTAGGGATTTTAATACATTCTATTTTGGACTTGAGTGCATAATAATAATTATTATTATTAAAACAAAAATATTATCAAAAATAGTATTTTAATCGAAAAAAAAAAATCATTTTCAAATCAAATCAAATATTTATTATTAACTCAACCTTTTCTTCTCATAAACTAAAATGAATACAAAATTATTATCTTCTTCTTACTTCTTCACTTATTACCTACATTTCCTGCCTATATTATAAAAAAATATGTATATCTGGTTGATCACGGAGCCACTGTTGAAGTGCACGTGAAATATGAACGGCATTATTGTCCTGGCAAAAATTTCCTGATTTTCTGGTGTGGCTATTTCAGAATCTTTACTTGTTCCTGCCTGAGGTTGTATATCAAATGAGTGATGAAATGTTTGATCACGAGGCCGATGTGTATAGTGATCTAATAATTTTTCGTTTGTACGGCGGAACACTCAGTGCGCGAGTCCGACTCGCACTTGGCCGGTTTTTTTCTTATTTCTTCGTCTGATCCCAAAGTTAAGGTCGTCCGCTTTATTTTAATGTAATCGTGCTTTGCCATAAGTTTCTGAAATAAATAAAATAGTCTCACAATAGTAAAACCTAAAAAAAGGAAAGAAAATTATTTTACCATAACTTAAAAGAATTTATTTTTATTAGATATTGTGGCCATGTTGCTTCAGGTGAACCTCATCTTTAAAAGTTTGTTTTTTATTTCGTCAGTTCATACATTAGGGTAATAATAAGGGTTGTTATCTATTATCCAATTTGATGAAACTATGCCAGGAGCATCATCTTCATCCAAAAATGTAAGCAACAAAATTTTGTTTGGTTACATTTTGGAAAGTCTGAAACCAAATAACATAATTATATACCTAATATAATATGTACAGGCAGAAAGGTATGTAGGAGGAAATTTATGTTACCTTTGCTAAGACATAACTAACGATTTAATGTCATGATAAGGTCGATAGGGTGTTTATGGGGTATTTTATATTTAGATTTACAATTTTGAAGTGTATTATGAGTGTAGCATTTTCATAGCAACATGATATTTTTTGAAAGGAAAAACTATGACTTTTCCATCATTGTCAGTCACTGTTTTTTCACATAGGTGTATTTTTTTTACAATATAAATTCATATTTGTGAGCTCTCTCTTAGTGGTGAAGAAAAGAAGTTTTTTTTTGTGGCAAACTCTTGACATAGTATGACCACACCTTGTATGTATTAGAAATTTGGAAAATACAATATTGCACATGGTTACTACTTTACAATCTTTTGAAACCCAGTAACAGTTAGGATGTTCTGTGGTTATTTCAAATGAATGAAATTTTACTGATTTAAATTGTTAAGATTTATCACAGCCAGTCCATAGTAAATCAGATACGTGAGGTTTAGAGTAAGTAGAATCACATGGTGATATATATTATTTTTTACCCACAAGTCAGGATTTGGTATTTCCCCAAACCTTTATTAATTGCTAGAGGGGCTTGTCCCCTTTTTTTTATATTCTTTTCTCTCCAGCTGCTCCAGTTGCTGAGGATGGCCTACTGGATAGCTGCCCTATATCCCAGCTTAGCTTGCTGGTATTCCGCGTATACCTCCTCTCTCCCAGACTCTCAATTGGTTTGAGGTCTGGACTTTTTGCAGGTCATGGTATTGATTTTGCATCTGCACTCCTTCTGGTGTAACTGCTGTCAATGGGCGGCGGTGTTCACTTACCATCAGGTGACCCGCTTGCTCGTTTGCATGACCTACGGGGTGTATCTGTGAACATTTTCATCCCTTTAACTACGTGTTCTATCAACCATTCTGAACAACATTTGTTCAACAACTTTTACAAATTCGTTCAAAAAAATTTTGACTCCCCATACAAAATGACCAAGTCAAGTGACCGAGGTTGTATGGAAAGATGAATTTTTTTTTTGCGAATTTTGAAAAGAACAAATGTTGTTCAGAATGGTTGGTAGAACACGTGGTTAAAGGGATGTAAATGTTCACAGATACACCCTGTATATTATGAAAAAAAAATGTATACCTGTTTGATCACGGAGCCACTGTTGAACTGCACGTGAAATGTGTACGGCATCATTGTCCTGGCAAAAATTTCCTGATTTTCTGGTGTGGCTATTTCAGAATCTTTACTTGTTCCTGCCTGAGGTTGTATATCAAATGAGTGATGAAATGTTTGATCACGAGGCCGATGTGTATAGTGATCTAATAATTTTTTGTTTGTACGGCGGAACACTCGGTGCGCGAGTCCGACTCGCACTTGGCCGGTTTTTTTCTTATTTCTTCGTCTGATCCCAAAGTTAAGGTTTCGTCCGCTTTGTTTTAATGTAATCGTGCTTTGCCATAAGTTTCTGAAATAAATAAAATAGTCTCACAATAGTAAAACCTAAAAAAAGGAAAGAAAATTATTTTACCATAACTTTAAAGAATTTATTTTTATTACATATTGTGGCCACGTTGCTTCAGGTGAACCTCATCTTTAAAAGTTTGTTTTTTATTTCGTCAGTTCATACATTAGGGTAATAATAAGGGTTGTTATCTATTATCCAATTTGATGAAACTATGCCAGGAGCATCATCTTCATCAAAAATGTAAGCAACAAAATTATTTTTGGTTACATTATGGAAAGTCTGAAACCAAATAACATAATTATAATTATATACCTGATTAATATGTATAGGCAGAAAGGTATGTAGGAGGAAATTTAAGTTACCTTTTCTAAGACATAACTAACGATTTAATGTCATGAAAAGGTCGATATGGTGTTCATGGGGTATTTTATATTTAGATTTACTATTTTGAAGTGCTATGAGTGTAGCATTTTCATAGCAACATAATACTTTTTGAAAGGAAAAACTATGACTTTTCCATCATTGTCAGTCACTGTTTACAATATAAATTCCTATTTGGGAGCTCTCTCTTAGTGGTGCAGAAAAGAAGTTTTCTTTTGTGGCAAACTCTTTACTCTTGACATAGTATGACCACACCTTGTATGTATAGGAAATTTGGAAAATACAATATTGCACATGGTTACTACTTTACAATCTTTTAAAACCCAGTAACAGTTTGGATGTTCTTTGGTTATTTCAAATGAAGGAAATTTTACTGATTTGAATTGTTAAGATTTATCACAGCCAGTCCATAGTAAATCAGATACGTGAGGTTTAGAGTCATGTGTAAAAGTAGAATCACATGGTGATATATATTATTTTTTACCCACAAGTCAGGATTTGGTTTTTCCCCAAACCTTTATTAATTGCTAGAGGGGCTTGTCCCCTTTTTTTATATTATTTTCTCTCCAGCTGCTCCAGTTGCTGAGGATGGCCTACTGGATAGCTGCCCTATATCCCAGCTTAGCTTGCTGGTATTCCGCGTATACCTCCTCTCTCCCAGACTCTCAAATTGGTTTGAGGTCTGGACTTTTTGCAGGTCATGGTATTGATTTTGCATCTGCACTCCTTCTGGTGTAACTGCTGTCAATGGGCGGCGGTGTTCACTTACCATCAGGTGACCCGCTTGCTCGTTTGCATGACCTACAGGGTGTATCTGTGAACATTTTCATCCCTTTAACCACGTGTTCTATCAACCATTCTGAACAACATTTGTTCAACAACTTTTACAAATTCGTTCAAAAAAATTTTGACTCCCCATACAAAATGACCAAGTCAAGTGACCGAGTTTCTATGGAAAGATGAAATTTTTTTTTGCGAATTGTGAAAAGAACAAATGTTGTTCAGAATGGTTGGTAGAACACGTGGTTAAAGGGATGTAAATGTTCACAGCTACACCCTGTATATTATAAAAAAAAAATGTATACCTGTTTGATCACGGAGCCACTGTTGAAGTGCACGTGAAATGTGATCGGCATTATTGTCCTGGCAAAAATTTCCTGATTTTCTGGTGTGGCTATTTCAGAATCTTTACTTGTTCCTGCCTGAGGTTGTATATCAAATGAGTGATGAAATGTTTGATCACGAGGCCGATGTGTATAGTGATCTAAGTTTTTTTTCTTATTTCTTCGTCTGATCCCAAAGTTAAGGTTTCGTCCGCTTTGTTTTAATGTAATCGTGCTTTGCCATAAGTTTCTGAAATAAATAAAATAGTCTAACAATAGTAAAACCTAAAAAAAGGAAAGAAAATTATTTTACCATAACTTTAATGAATTTATTTTTATTAGATATTGTGGCCATGTTGCTTCACGTGAACCTCATGACCTCATCTTTAAAAGTTTGTTCTTTATTTCGTCAGTGCATACATTAGGGTAATAATAGAGTTGGTGTCTATTATCCAATTTGATGAAACTATGCCAGGAGCATCATCTTCATCCAAAAATGTAAGCAACAAAATTTTTTTTGGTTACATTATGGAAAGTCTGAAACCAAATAACATAATTATAATTATATACCTAATATAATATGTACAGGCAGAAAGGTATGTAGGAGGAAATTTAAGTTACCTTTTCTAAGACATAACTAACGATTTAATGTCATGATAAGGTCGATATGGTGTTTATGGGGTATTTTATATTTAGATTTATAATTTTGAAGTGCTATGAGTGTAGCATTTTCATAGCAACATAATATTTTTTGAAAGGAAAAACTATGACTTTTCCATCATTGTCAGTTACTGTTTTTTCACATAGCTGTATTTTTTTTATACAATATAAACTCCTATTTGTGAGCTCTCTCTTAGTGGTGCCGAAAAGAAGTTTTTTTTTTGTGGCAAACTCTTGACATAGTATGACCACACCTTGTATGTATAGGAAATTTGGAAAATACAATATTGCACATGGTTACTACTTTACAATCTTTTAAAACCCAGTAACAGTTTGGATGTTCTATGGTTATTTCAAATGAATGAAATATTACTGATTTGAATTGTTAAGATTTATCACAGCCAGTCCATAGTAAATCAGATACGTGAGGTTTAGAGTAAGTAGAATCACATGGTGATATATATTATTTTTTACCTACATGTCAGGATTTGGTTTTTCCCCAAACCTTTATTAATTGCAAGAGGGGCTTGTCCCCTTTTTTGATATTATTTTCTCTCCAGCTGCTCCAGTTGCTGAGGATGGCCTACTGGATAGCTGCCCTATATCCCAGCTTAGCTTGCTGGTATTCCGCGTATACCTCCTCTCTCCCAGACTCTCAATTGGTTTGAGGTCTGGACTTTTTGCAGGTCATGGTATTGATTTTGCATCTGCACTCCTTCTGGTGTAACTGCTGTCAATGGGCAGCGGTGTTCACTTACCATCAGGTGACCCGCTTGCTCGTTTGCCTGCCTATATTATAAAAAAAAAAGTATATTTCGTTGATCACGGAGCCACTGTTGAACTGCACGTGAAATATGAACGACATTATTGTCCTGGCAAAAATTTCCTGATTTTCTGGTGTGGCTATTTCAGAATCTTTACTTGTTCCTGCCTGAGGTTGTATATCAAATGAGTGATGAAATGTTTGATCACGAGGCCGATGTGTATAGTGATCTAATAATTTTTCGTTTGTACGGCGGAACACTCAGTGCGCGAGTCCGACTCGCACTTGGCCGGTTTTTTTTTTCTTATTTCTTCGTCTGATCCCAAAGTTAAGGTCGTCCGCTTTGTTTTAATGTAATCGTGCTTTGCCATAAGTTTCTGAAATAAATAAAATAGTCTCACAATAGTAAAACCTAAAAAAAGGAAAGAAAATTATTTTACCATAACTTAAAAGAATTTATTTTTATTAGATATTGTGGCCATGTTGCTTCAGGTGAACCTCATCTTTAAAAGTTTGTTTTTTATTTCGTCAGTTCATACATTAGGGTAATAATAGAGTTGGTGTCTATTATCCAATTTGATGAAACTATGCCAGGAGCATCATCTTCATCCAAAAATGTAAGCAACAAAATTTTTTTTGGTTACATTATGGAAAGTCTGAAACCAAATAACATAATTATAATTATATACCTAATATAATATGTACAGGCAGAAAGGTATGTAGGAGGAAATTTAAGTTACCTTTGCTAAGACATAACTAACGATTTAATGTCATGATAAGGTCGATAAGGTGTTTATGGGGTATTTTATATTTTAGATTTACAATTTTGAAGTGCTATGAGTGTAGCATTTTCATAGCAACATGATATTTTTTGAAAGGAAAAACTATGACTTTTCCATCATTGTCAGTCACTGTTTACAATATAAATTCCTAAGCTCTCTCTTAGTGGTGCAGAAAAGAAGTTTTCTTTTGTGGCAAACTCTTTACTCTTGACATAGTATGACCACACCTTGCATGTATAGGAAATTTGGAAAATACAATATTGCACATGGTTACTACTTTACAATCTTTTAAAACCCAGTAACAGTTTGGATGTTCTTTGGTTATTTCAAATGAAGGAAATTTTACTGATTTGAATTGTTAAGATTTATCACAGCCAGTCCATAGTAAATCAGATACGTGAGGTTTAGAGTCATGTGTAAAAGTAGAAACAAATGGTGATATATATTATTTTTTACCCACAAGTCAGGATTTGGTAATTCCCCAAACCTTTATAATTGCTAGAGGGGCTTGTCCCCTTTTTTTATATTCTTTTCTCTCCAGCTGCTCCAGTTGCTGAGGATGGCCTACTGGATAGCTGCCCTATATCCCAGCTTAGCTTGCTGGTATTCCGCGTATACCTCCTCTCTCCCAGACTCTCAATTGGTTTAAGGTCTGGAATTTTTGCAGGTCATGGTATTGATTTTGCATCTGCACTCCTTCTGGTGTAACTGCTGTCAATGGGCGGCGGTGTTCACTTACCATCAGGTGACCCGCTTGCTCGTTTGTCTGCCTATATTATAAAAAAAAATATGTATATCTGGTTGATCACGGAGCCACTGTTGAACTGCACGTGAAATGTGAACGGCATTATTGTCCTGGCAAAAATTTCCTGATTTTCTGGTGTGGCTATTTCAGAATCTTTACTTGTTCCTGCCTGAGGTTGTATATCAAATGAGTGATGAAATGTTTGATCACGAGGCCGATGTGTATAGTGATATAATATTTTTTTGTTTGTACGGCGGAACACTCAGTGCGCGAGTCCGACTCGCACTTGGCCGGTTTTTTTTTTCTTATTTCTTCGTCTGATCCCAAAGTTAAGGTTTCGTCCGCTTTGTTTTAATGTAATCGTGCTTTGCCATAAGTTTCTGAAATAAATAAAATAGTCTCACAATAGTAAAACCTAAAAAAAGGAAAGAAAAAAGGAAAAAAAAGAAAAGAAGATTCGTTCCATTTGGACGCATCTTCGGTCCCTTGTAGACTGAATGAGGTTTTGAAACTCTCTTTTAAGGATGACATTTGCAGTTCGTTGACGATTTTCTTCTTTTTCTCCTCCCCCCCAATGCTAATTGTACTCCCGGGTAAACTTTTTGCCATGTTTAAATGCATCTCCTCTATAACTTTGAGGTGGAGTCGCATCACTATTGACCCTGATGCTATTGCTCTCCTGTCTACTTTCCCCCTCTCGGCATGTTTTATATACGAGCAAAAGGATCGCCCATAATTGTCCAACCATTTATTACATTTCTCTGTACCTGTTATGGTTCTCCTCACAAAAATAATTTTCCGTTGCGACACCGATACCCTCATGCTCAATTTCTTGATGATTTTTTTCTTTGCGACAAACACAGTTCAGTTTTGAGGGATTTGACAACCAATCTTGTTTTGTCGTACATCTCATACCAGTACATGAGGCACTCCAATAGTGTGCTAGGAGTCTTCCCTAAATTCCTCTTAATTAGGAATAAGAACCCATTAAAAGCCTTGGAGCACGTTGTGCTTTTGAATCCTTCAGGATCCCAAGTTTGCCGTCCTTTGCTTAGCACATCTGAGTTACTGACCTTTATGAAATTCATTGTGTGGTCAATACCATTTTTTATAACATCAAAGTTCTTTATTAAAAATAGTTGTGCGAATCTCCACACAATATTGGGGTTGAAATTACCAATTATGCCTTTGTTTGGATAGTCTTTAAGATCTGTTATCTGGGCATCTATAATTTCAAAACCATTAATCTGTTTGCAGCTCTCCTCCTTACTCTTGTGGTTGTATCCATATCAAATCAAATCATTTATTTGCTATTAAATAGGGTACAGTACATAAATGTGGTATTGATATAAACTAAACTTTTATTAGAAATTTGAAATGGTGTCGTTTATTTAGTACAGAGGGCGCTAATGGGTTAAAAAAACTTCCTTGGGGGAAGGGGAGGAGGGCATCATAGAGCCTCACTCTCTCTCTCTCTGAACCACCGGTCCATTGAGAAATCATTAATTTGATGAGATTTTCTTTTTAATTTTCATGCTTCCATCAAAGACAGACTACATTCATTAGTCATTTTGTTCATTCTAAAATGTTTTTACATTCTCATTAATTTCTCTACAATCGGTACATTTTAAAGAAACTGATTTTTTTTACTTTAACATGAATGGAAATGTCCCCGCTAGGACATGCCCAAAGTGAGTCCTACTCAAATGCTGTATTGTTCGAGCTGTTGCGTTGTGCATAGGTGAAAGACTAGGCTGCTCATTCTGGCTTGGATCGAGGTGGCAGGAGGAAGCGTGGTGGTCCTCTGCCTCTGTGGCTGACGGGCTGGCGACGGTATTTCTCTTAATAAATGTATCTCACTTGGTTTATGGAAGACTTTGTCAGCAAGGCTGATGTTGGGGGACAGCACAATCTTGGAGATAGCATTTTTTTCTTGAGGTAACTTAGTGGTTATCCTATCAAGGACAAAACATGACACATCTATTTGAAATTCTTTGATTAATGATTACTGAATAAAATTTCATAAGCTTGTTTTATGGCTCATCATGAAGACATAAACTAGTGGCACAATACAGGGTGTATCTGTGAACATTTACATCCCTTTAACCCTTAATTACTCGCGTCAAAAAAATCACACTAACGCTCGCGTGGGGAATATTTAACCCCAATCTAAAATTTTAAATAAAAACACTATTTATTAATTTGTTATATTTTTATTATAAAATTTAGAGAAAATCAACTTTGTACTTAAAGGTAACAGTTTAATAATCAACACTTTAATTAAGTAATACGAGATCAATTAACATTTTGTAGGAACTATTTAGTTAGTACATTCATCACATGTCATGGTGGAGTGGCTATGACAAACGTGCTGATGGCATTTTCCACACACAAATCGGATTTTTTTGTCTTTCGATCTTGGGCAAATATGACACCTTTTGTAATTTGTCGATGGACCACCTCTGGACGTGGAGCCAGCATCTTGAACTTCAGCATTCCTCTTCAGGCGTTTTTGTATGGCCCGCGGTAGTTGTGGTATTGCGGATCGACTTTGTTGGTGAGCCTTTGTCAAATCAACTGCCAGGTGTTTAAGAAACTCCCTTCTCGACATTTTCTGGTCAATTTTGTGCCTATAAATTACACAAGCATTGATACCAGCAACATTGATAAGGTGGTAAAAAATAACCATTGGCCAACGTTTTGTGCGCCTGCCGACGTTATAATTTGAACACATTTGATCATTAGTGTCTACGCCACCTTTTGTATGGTTATAGTACAAAATGATCTCCGGTTTCTTCTTCTCACTTTCGACTACAACGTCATCATGGTGCATAGATGAAACCATCAATACAGCCTTGGATTTTTTCGGGACATATGAGCAAATAGTTAAATCTTCTTGAAAACCAAATAAAGTGGAATGCTCGTCTCGGGTTCGTTTAGGCTGGAAGCAAGGAGGAATTTCCGGTTTATTCTTACGAATAGTTCCGACCATAGTGAGCTGGTGATCCTTTAAAAGTATTTTTGCAAGTGGAATGCTGGTGAACCAATTGTCCATAGTAACATTTCGCGCAGTACCTGAGATGGGTTCAATCATCCGCTTCACAAGACTTAGTGTATCATTCGGCACTTGATACGGACCATCGGGTTGTACTCCAGCATAAATTTCAAATTTTAGAAGATAAAATGTTTTTGAATCAACGAGTGCGTAATGCTTTATGCCATACTTAGTGGGTTTGTTTGGCATATAAACGACAGCGCAAAATCTGCCTCGAAATGCGGGTAATTGTTCGTCCAAAGTCACATTTTCCGACGCAGAATAATTTGACATAAAATTATTATTCATCATATCAGTGAACTCTCTTACAGCTGCTAATTTATCTATTACTTGTCTTTCCGGTCTAGTATTTTTGTTGTCAAAGCGAATACATCTCGTTATAAATAGAAATCTGTTAAATGACATTGTATTTTGAAAAAACTCGATACCTGTTCCGTCGGTAGCCCAAAGATCCTTGAAATTCAAGTGAGAAGAACGCAGCACACCAGACATGTAAAGCAAACCGAAATATGCCAGAAGTTCTTCATAATTTATCACTTTGCAATCACGCTCTCGTTGAAACTTTTCTTGAATTGATTGTATGTAGTTGTTGGTGTGGCATAATATAAGATGTATAGTATTCTTTGAAAACATACAAAAGAATGCTTCTGGTATTGTGCTGACTGTTGTGGCTGTTCCCTTGGGTCCAGGTGTTTCTGTCATGATATTGTGACTACGAATACGGACGCTGGTACGTGGCGGCTCCTTTGCCCACTTTGTATCTTTATTTTTTGATAAATAATATGTATTGCGATTACTTGCGTGACTAGACAGCGGCTCACCATCATCACTGCTCCATTCCGACTCCATTTCATTGGCACTTTCTTGAGATTCCGAGTCATGGTCACTTTGAATTATTTCTGCCTCAATTTCATCTTCATCAGAACTGTCTATGATGTTTTCTTCCTCCTCTTCAAGTAAACATTGACCAATTTGGTGGTCAGAAAGCTGTTGACGTGCCATTTCGAGTTTACTAACCTAAAAATAAGCAAAATGAAGGATAAGTAATCAATACACTCTAATGAAACTTTACAAATCAGTAAATTAAAGCTAAAAAATATTAACACTTACTATTTAAAAAAAGTCGCATAAACACTCGCGTGGGGCAATATATACCCCAGGCGCGATCTCTGGACACAACCACACAGTGCGGAGCGGCGCACGCGACTGATCCGGGGCGGGGGGAGATATTTAGGCAGCTACACGGACCGCCGTTCCGTTCAATTCAAAAATGGCGGAGTTATAACACTTGTAAACCTCACTGGGGTAAAGTATACCCCACGCGAGTAATTAAGGGTTAACCAGGTGTTTTATCACCAATTTTGAACAACTTTCCGAAATGCATCGAAAAAATTTTCGACTCCCCATACAAAATGACCAAGTCACGTGACCAACTTTGTATGGAAAGATGAAATATTTTTATGTGAATTTTCAAAAGTCATAGAACAAATGTTGTTCAGAATGGTGGGTACAACACGTGGCTAAAGGGATGTAAATGTTCACAGATACACCCTGTATATAATGTGTTTTACTGTACTGCCCAAATCCCCGTGAATAGTGTAAAGTTTTTAGAAAGGAGTTGGACAGGTCCATAACTTTCCATCATCTAAGAAGATTTTTAACTTTTTCATTTGGCATCGGGCAAATTCAGAGCAAAATGCTAATGTACGAATACCGCTGTCGTTGTAGTCTGATAAAATAAATTTCTGATGAGCTGGAGGCCCTTTGAACTCTTCAATATTTCGAAAACAATTTCATCTACTCCTAATGCTGCATTTCTATGTTTATATAATGACGTTTTAATACATTTCAGTGCAGGGAATTCTTTTATTTTGTCTATTTCGGTGTTTTTAAGTGAGCTTACAACCGCGTTGTAAGCAGTTGCTTCTGGATTCGAAATAGTATTTTTCAGTTTGAATAAACTCAAAGTAACTTCGTTTTGAGCAAAATCTGGTTCACAAATATTGTGTCGTTTTTCAACTAGAACTTGAGTATCCTGAAAAAAAAAAGTTACTTGTGTGTATTATAACTCCATCATCAAAAACACTTTTTCCTGTACTTAATTAATAATATTCTCATTCTCTAAAAATATTTTAATTCTGTGTGTGGAAATGCAGCTTTTCGAATAAAAAAGTGAAATAGGCTTGTTGAAAAGGTTGTTTCTAATCCCTTTTATTAAATGAGGTGTGTCTTATAGTGGAACTACTCGTTTAGTTGACTTTTGAAAAAGCAGCTATGCAAGCAGATTTTTTTCTCTCTTTTTCTTCCTCTCCATCCACTTCAAATATTTTTTCATTGCTAACAGTTTCCCCTTTTCATTTACGGCACTAACATTTGTTGCACCTTGGTCACATATAGTGGCTATAACTTTTAAACCTATGGACCTTAATTTTCTTGTGATATTTTTAATCGGTGCTACCAACTCATTTGATGGTGTTGTTGACGAACAGAAGGAATAGGCAATTGGTTGTTTGTAATTCCTCTGTCCCTCTGATCATAAATACCAATGCATGATCAGAAATTTTGTCTTAGTTTTTTGCTCCATTCGTGACAAACCCAGAAAGAGTAACCTTCAGTTGTTACCTTATGAAAGTGAACGGGGGTTGAAGAATGACATCCACAATACCGCCAACAATGTACATAACGGCTACATAATCCGGCATTTTCCCTCGTCTAGCTAGCTCCTTTATAACCAACATGTAATCCATGTGACTTTCATTACGTTTCTTTCTTCAGGTGCTTATTAGTTCGTGGATGGTCTTACTGTCCACGTTATCCGGAAATTCTTTGAGTACCTATTGCAGTCTTGAGTTCCAGCCATGTTTTGTATGGTTTTTCAGCTCGCAACCACAGTGTTGCGGTGCCTGTTAGCGATCTGCGTCCCACGATGAGCTGCTGCAGTGCCGACCAACCGAAAATTTCGGCATTTTCTTCCAAGTCTTGCGCCCAACGTGTTGCGGAACAGGACTTGTCTTGCCCGCTGAATTTCGGTACTAACTCGCCGTCTTACGTGAAATCGTAATCAATCCTCGTCGTCTTGGCCAAAATGTCGTCGATCCCACTTATTACACCAAATTGTAGGATGGAAACTCCGAATATTTTGATACTTTCCTTATTTAATTTTGAAAAATACACGTTTTAAAAATAAACACGTCCTACTAATAATTATGTACGTCTTTCTACTTTTGCTCCCGATTTCAATATCTCTCTGTCTTCCATTCCTTCACTTCCTTACTCACTCTCATCGTTCCTTACATTCATTCTTTCAGAATCAGAATAGTTTATTTCTTTAAAACATGGTAAATATAAAAATGGCTTTCTAGCATTGGACCACATACATACCTTCAAAAACCACTACTGATTCAAATGCGCCGCTGTTGCCACTAATGGCGTGTGGGTGTATCCCTGCAGCAACACTTTCCTCGAAAATATTCAAGGGGTCTGGCGGAGGACCTCCACCGGTGCCGCGCCGTGCTTTGTTGATGGTGGCGGTATTTGCCTTCACCTTACTTTGAATATCTTGCTAAGACTGAATAAAAACAAATGGTAATAAATGATTACTCCTGATATTTTGTATTAAAAAAGGGAGTGGATATGCGCACATATAGCAAGTTGTTTTGTTTAGCCGCTAACGTAAATGTACTGTATTTATATTTACCTTTCGCCACATCTTCCAGTTCTTGTGTGCACCGGGAATCGCGTTGAGTATGGCAGCAATTGCCTCCCATTCGCAAACGGCATCTTTGCGAGTAAAACTCGACTTTCTTACGAGTCAGTCTATTTAAAACGATCTCGTTTTAAATAGACTGACTCGTAAGCTCCAAGAGTAATTGAAAACTTATCATTACCTTCACCAAAGTGAGCTGTTATTCCTAAATAACTTCTCATACTTATTGTTTCAGACCACATGTCAGTAGTAAGAGTAACATGTGCAATATTTGCTTCAAATTTTGAAGACAGTTCGTGAGAGCAACGTAACGCAGAAAAAAGTGGAAAAATAAGCGATTGCCTACGATTTTCGTATAACATGTGATAAGGTAAGTAGTTTAGTTACTCCTTGCAATATTTTAATCGTTAAATCAAGAAATTACGGCGTGTATTGGAAACTATTGAACGTCGAAAATATCTAAACTCAAAAAGTAATGTTTGGGAAGACCATCTAGTTGTTTAGTTAGGGTAAGTCCGAGTTATGCCGGTCTTGCCCTAAAGCAGATAAGTAACCTTTTTTTGGCTTGTTCTTTTGCGGGGTTCGTTAGACACGAATGTCATGATTTTTGTTGTCTCCCCTTAATGTAACATCTTAATTGGCTAATTGTTTTAAATTTTGAAATTCTAGAGTTATAATAATATTGAATAGTTAACAGTGATTTTTTACTGCAGTTAAAGCACAAATTTTCTAAAGACACGCTAAAATTTACATGGATGTGTCATAAAAAGCAATATCTATTATCTAAAATCCCTTATGTTGAGTCAATTTTTGTACACTTGCCTTTTATTGTTTAATGTGCGGGAAATACTTTCAGTTTTTGAAATATGGTGGAATCGAACATTCAAGTACTTTAGAATAATACATTTAATCAAATTTATTTTATGATCTGCTCCTGCTATGGCGTGAATAATTTCTATATTTAAAAATGTTGTTCTATTGCCAATGAACATTTCTAATATTTTTGTCGTTAGATACATATGTTGCTGATTACTGTATATTTGTAATTTTTAACATCCTCATATTTTAGCTTTAATGTTTTCCACGACCGTTCAACTGAGGATATCCCACAGGAGTTGAAGGCACTTTCTATTTTCTTCCACGCAGTTTCTTTGTCTCTATTTGTTACCGCGTCAGTTTTTTTATTTTCTATTATTTGCTTATGCTTCTCCACTAAACTCACAAGTAACTGAACTTCAGCATGAAATTGGCTGAGCGCTCTCTCTTTTTGGTTTCCATAGCTTTTGGTAATAAAATCACAGAATAAAATGAAATCAAAATTACGAAACTATAACACACCAACCAAAGCCAAACCTGGTGCTATTCGGGCGGGTGCTCTTCGTGGACTACCTCAAACAAAGAGGCAATAACAGTAAAATGACACGCATCTGACAGCTGACATTGACAACCAACATTGAACAAAAATCCCGTCCCGCTCTAACATTAGACTATTGTATATACTTGTTGCACCTCTCTGAAGTTAGCGTTTCCATAGATCATTGGACTGTTAGTTATTCATCGATTAAAATTTATTTGAAAAATCGACAACCACTTATCGATCGAATAAAACTGTCAGTACTATAATAAGAAGGAAAAAAACATTATTGCATTCTGTGGAGGATATTTCCACTGATGACGAAAATTTGCCGTATACACAAGGAAGTACTGTTAACAAATACCGAATCATCCTTAACAGAAATTGCAGTGACACGTTCCCTCCCAAAAAGTTTTTTGCTTTGGTTGAGGAAAAGTGTTACAAATATTTGGGCATCCCAAACAGCTACTTTTGGTTTATTGAATATGTATGTAATGATACAAAAACGTCCAAATTACATATAATCACAGTCCTCTTTAAACTTAAACAAGGAGACCCATTTTATAGAATAGCAGATCTCTTTAAAATTTCTGAGAGAAAACTTCGAAGGATGTTTCCGAAAGTTTTGAATATGCTATTAAGAATATTTTCTCAATTTATTTATTGGCTATCTAAACAAGATGTAAAAAAGAACTTGCCGCAGTCATTTAGAACAAATAAAGATTATTCAAACACTCAAAGCATAATAGACTGTTGTAGAAGTATGTAGGTGTAGGGTTTCTCAAGGGCGAAATAAGTTCGTAGGCACGGTTTGGTAACGACAGTATATATAATGAAAACAATAAACGATACAAAAAATAGAAGAAAACAATAGAAATCACAAATAATACGGAGAGACGAAACGCGCGCGTCGCGGCCATAGGCGGACTGGCTAGCGGCTGGCGCCCTCTATCGGGCGTCGGGCGGAACTTTGGCAAGGAGTCCTGGCGGGAGATATAAACTAAGTTCGGATACGAACAGGGCGCGAAGTTTAATAGTGAGCGCGTTCACCTGTGGATCCGAATGTCAACCCCTTCGCGTTACAACCTCCCCCTCTGACCTAGACATAGCGCCCCCGCGTCTTGGTCAGTCAAAATACCAACTTCTCTTAAGCGGCGGCGGCGGCGGCGTCGGTACGTCGGCTACTAATGAGGTCAACTGGGAGACGTGGTCCCTAGGAAAATAAGCGGGCGCTAGACGTCGCTCCTTACCGAGCCCGCATCTCCCCCTAAATGGATCGTCGGTTGTCTCCAGACGGTCATATTTAGTACTCCTCGAGGGGGTTGCGAGGACGTTCCATCTAACTGGCGCAACTTGGTCTGGTCTTTCATGAGGGCCCTCCCCCTGCTTCAATACTGCCCCGCGACAGTGTCCGCTGCTCATCTCGCCAGCCTGACGGAGTACGCTAGGGGATACGAGCTGCTGCTTAGCGCGGCCGAGAGCGCTCTGCTCTCGGGCGATTCGCATCCTCTTCTTCTGCTTCTTCCGTGACTTGTTTCGAGAGGGCGGCGAAATTAGGACATCCTGGTGGGCGTGGACCTGGAAGGTGTCAAGCTGCATCCTCTGGTTGGTCATCAGGTTTGTGCCCTTATCTTCAATGATCCTCAAGCCTGTCACTTCTATAGGTGCCAAACCTGTCTTGCTGGAGTTAGGTAACTCGGAGCTGGTGACGAACGGGTGCCAGGTATGTGGTTGAGCGCTGAAGCACCAGCTACTCTGCGGTAAGTCCAGCAGGATACCAGCTCGAGTGATGAAGTCCCTACCAAGCAAGGTCCTCGTCTGCGCATCCGGGAACACCATGAACGTGGTAGGTATCACACGTCCATGTAATACGACATCGGTATGGCATTCGAGGGTCGTCCGTGTCTGCTGTGAACCATCAGCGAACCCCACGGTACGTATACGTTCTGTAAAATTGACGCCTGCATCTACTAAAAGCTGATACAGCGAAGGGCCTGCGATGGAGTGGGTCGCACCGGTGTCGAGTATGGCCACACCCTTACGACCTGCGACCCCGATGTTGACCATGGGTCGCGTGTCATCATTATCAACAACCTGCGCAGAACTAAATTCCGGTTTGTTGCCGCTACTACTAGGTTCGATTCTGCAATTGCTGCATTTCGACCGCATTACTCCCAGCTGACCGCATCCGTAACAGCGCACCTGGGCATCACTACTTGTGTCATCGGCGTTACTGTCGACTTTGTTGGATTTTTTACGACAGTTGTCCACCGTGTGTCCGAAAAGCTTGCAATAGACGCACTTTGGTCGAACGCGCTGTTGCCCCTCACTAGCAGCAGTAGGTATCGTAAATGAACTGTGCGGGTCATTGACCTCAACCACAGTACTCGGTTCTACAAAAATATTGCGAGATTTTGGCGATCTTAAATTATTAACAGCATGCGCGGCGGGCAACGGGTTAACATTACGACTGGTTGAACGGTCATGGGAACGCAAAGGGTTAACACTTGGATCCGCGGTCAAACGGTAATCGAAAGGATTCGCGCGGTTCGTATTACTAATGTTACTCACCTCCGCCAAAGACTCCTCTACCAACCTGACCTTCGTCATAAGCACCTCCAGTCCGTCCACGGCATCGCGAGGCACTCGCTTCCTTATCCTACGGTCTAATAACCCGTAAACGATATCGAGTTTCATTTCCTCGGGCACTACATACGGTAACTTCGATAACATTGCGCGCACTTTTGACACAAACACATCCGCACGCTCGTGTCCTTGGTCTAATGCGAATACGTCGCGGAAGATTTTGTACGCGGGTCTCGGCACCCCGTACATTCCTCGTAGCCGGTGCAGGGCGTCGGACCACGACGACACCGTCGACTTGACGCCCTGCCACCAGACGGCGGCGTCGCCCACCAGCAGCATGGGCAGGCCTCGCAGCGCGTGCTCCTCGCTCACGTTGGTGCACTCGCGGTACACCTCGATCGCGTCGATGAAGGCCTCCAGCTCGTCGGCGTCCTTGCTCCTCCCGTCGAAGCGCGCTGTGCACTTGGCGAAGTTGCCCGCGCGCTGATGGTGGCTCGGCGTGTCGAGTCGCGGAGATGGAGTGGCGAAATGTTGGTTACCGGACAGGATGCTCTCAACCAGTAACCTGTTCGCCTCCACTTGGCTCCGGGTGATGTTGGAAATGAGCGTTTGTAACATCTGTTCCGACATAGTGACGGTGGGTGACGATGGTGCTCCGACCACCGTTGCATTCGCGTCGACGTCTGTATCCGTGTCAGACTCCGACCCGCCTCGATCATCTCGTCTGGATCTTAGTTTCGGTGGCATGGTGACAGGTACGACAGCTTGCCTCTCACCGAACAGCACAGGTGATGACGTTGAAGGTGGTATTTGTCTGCAGCCAGACGCGTATAAAGTAGAATGAGTCGGCGACGCGCGGGAAAAATGGACTCGCCCGTGTGTGATGTTCTCCCAGTTTCTTCCTATGTGCACGGAGTTTCCCCGGAAAACTTGATGTTGATGGTTGCACGGGGTTGCAGTGCACAATATTTTATGCAGTATTAGCGGTTTCACTGTCGGTTTTGGCCGATCTCACTGCTCGCTACGTTTGGGTAAACCGTGCCCCGCGAGTTGGGCGTCACTGTAGAAGTATGTAGGTGTAGGGTTTCTCAAGGGCGAAATAAGTTCGTAGGCACGGTTTGGTAACGACAGTATATATAATGAAAACAATAAACGATACAAAAAATAGAAGAAAACAATAGAAATCACAAATAATACGGAGAGACGAAACGCGCGCGTCGCGGCCATAGGCGGACTGGCTAGCGGCTGGCGCCCTCTATCGGGCGTCGGGCGGAACTTTGGCAAGGAGTCCTGGCGGGAGATATAAACTAAGTTCGGATACGAACAGGGCGCGAAGTTTAATAGTGAGCGCGTTCACCTGTGGATCCGAATGTCAACCCCTTCGCGTTACACTGTTTTGAAATAGAGATTGAGAAACCAAATAAACCCATTGAACAATCAGCTACATGGTCGCAATATAAAAATTGTAATACAATAAAATTTCTGATAAGTGCTACCCCAGATAGTTTTATAAACTTTATATCAAAAGGATATGCGGGCAGGATATCGGATGTAAAACTAGTGAAAGTAAGTGGATTATGGACATGGTACAACCAAACTCAACTACTTAATTTTTAGCAAATAGAGGTTTTAAGCACTTGGAAAGAGTGTTACAAAAAAAAAAACAGTGAAATTGCTGCGTCCTCCGTCAGTTTTTACTGATAAGAAAATGACCAAAATGGAGGCTGTTGAGTCAAAAGTTATAGCAAGTCTTCGAATACATATTGGGCTAGTGATGTATCGCGCCTCCTTCATGAGGAATAGATCAGCTGTCGGTCGAACCTAACCTAACCTGTAAGTTAGGTTAAATCAGACTTAACCTAACCTTTGGGTTTTTTTTTTTTTTTCCTTTTTATTCTCTTATATACTATTTAATTACGATATGGTGCATGAAGACACAGAGGCCTATAGGCCTATCAGGCCCTTCCAC
>JABMDO010000885.1:0-30156 GCA_014851415.1 Cnaphalocrocis medinalis | reverse complement strand
GGGAGGGAAAACGACGCATTACGCGCCGGGAACAGGCCGCGGATCACCTCCTCCAGGAGATCCGGCTGGAGAGTCTCCGTTAGGGGAGGGCCAATGGGGCGCAGCTGGTTGCGCGCCGCCTTGTATGGCCTCCCCCATGGATCTCGATCGAGACTCTCCAGCATCTCCTGCCGGGCTCTATCCTTAGCCGCCCCAATCGCGGCCTTCGTGGCTTCTGGCCTCAACGAGAGCCTCATAGAGGCGAGCCTCCCGCTCCAAATCCCTCCTCCGCCGGCGCCTGGCGTTAGTGTAGCGCCTCCGGGCAGCAAAACACGCTGCCCGGAGCCCAGCGATCTCCTCCGTCCACCAATAAATGGCGTGACGGGGATCGGGGCGGCGGGACCGAGGCATGCTAAAATCGCACACCTCGGTCAGGGACTCTCGCATCTGAGTGGCGGCCATCTCGACATCCTCGCTCAGGACTGGGCTAAGCCAGTCCTGCAGAAAGGCACCTTCCTTGGCAAGGTCCTTATCGAGTTTCGAGAGCGCCCACCGATTAAAGGGGGACGCTCTCTGGACGGCCCTTTGGAGTCCCGCCAGACCTGGACCCGGACTGGTAACGGATGTACCTATGGTCGGACAGGGACTCCGTGGGGTCAACATGCCAACCCTCAATACGAGAGGCAAGGGCCGGAGTGGCGAATGACACGTCCACTACCGACCCTCCTTGTTGACGGACACAAGTGTGGGCCGTGCCCCTATTAAGGAGACACAACCCACGCGAAACCGTCCACTGCTGGAGCAGGCGACCCCGAACGTCGGTGGCAGGATTACCCCATGCCACCGATTTGGCGTTGAAGTCGCCCGCCAATAGAACTTCCCTCGGCGCCAAACGGCCCAAAGCGAGGCAAAAAAACAAAGGAACACCTACCTAAGTTATTGAATTTTGCGCTTTCCGCGGTGCTCCGCAATAGATTCGTCGGTTGCGCTTGCGCACCCGAGATGATTGCCGCGAATCTAACTGGAATCAATTTGCGTAACTTGTTAATCATCCTGGCCGGTAATGGTATGCACATTGTTGTTGTTACTTTCGCTCTTATCGACACAGTAAAAGGTCGAGATATGGAATCGGTTTTTTTTTGCAAATTGAAGCAAGTTTCTTCGCTCCTCGATACGATAGATTCTTACAACTTTCTACATTACTTTTCTGAGGTAACTTACTGTCCCTTTCGTTGTTTTGAAATGATAATGAGACGGAGGACGAAAGAACGGATTATGTAAAAAAAAAACGCTTGTAGTCATACATTGTGTGGAAACCAGTAGTGTTATTTTTAGGAGACGCGAGCGAGCTATACATTAGGGTGGGTCAAAAAATTTTTTTTTATGTGATCGATTTCTAATAGCGATAATATGTTGCAGTAAGGTATCGTTATAAACCCTTTAAAATCTTTTCGAATTATTTTAAGTGCAACAGCCCGCGCAACGCACTTGAAGTTTTGAAGAAATAACGTTCAAGTACCCACTTTTACACCTTAGCTTACATGTTTGACGTTAGGTATAGTTTCATATTTTAGAGAGTATCAGTGAAATACACGTTACTTTTATTATATAAGCTGTGTTATCTATTTAAAGGAGACTTTTGAGGTAAGAACATTCAGATAATTCTTGTATCCATGACGCTAGCTTCTGGTGAAATCTTGTGAAATTGATAATAAGTGTAATTTGTGTTTAAGGCATTGAAAATTAAATTTTCTCATCATGTCAAATAACAGACAGTCATATAAGTGCCCCATATTTGGGATTATAGAGGATATAAGACCATGATACCATTCTACCAACATACCAGGATGTAATGAAATGTTACAGGTGAAAATTAAAAATGGTAGTAACAAAAAGCCCTCATTTTCCAAAATTGTAGAAATTCTAACCCAAAAAGTTGAAAGCGTGTGGAAAATGGCATCAATACCTGTGGTCTCGCATATGAGAGTCATTATGCTACTAAAACCTTATCATTCCAAATGCAAAAATATCATTCAATCATTAAAAAGGTTATCAACTGAGAAAAAGCGGATTTCTTGCCTAAAAGTGTAACTTTGATCGATTTTTTTTCATGCAAATGCAAGATAATAAGTCAGTGCAAATGTCACAGAGAAGTCAAGAAGAACCAGAATGTTTGCTTGATCAACGGGGTGAGAGAAAAATGAGAATCAGTGGCATTGATCGCAATCGAACAAAAAGTTTACAAAATAAGTTTGTTCGAAAGCAAGCTTCAAAAAACTCTGTTTGATGAGAGATATAACAAACAAGTAGTGTTTCTGAGACTAGTGTTTTATTTTCGGAAAAGCTACAAAATATATAAGAGCCCTTACTTTCTACCTCAGGAACCACCAACTAAAAAATGCGTGAAAAGCTTTTCGATGCTGTCGCAAATATGTGACCGTTATGGAATAGCCGACAGAACTGGTGCAGCGATTGCTTCTGCAGCTTTACACAAAGTGACTTTAACTTTGACACCTGTGGAAATTGATTGAAAATTCGCGATTTTTGTCTAGTGCATTAAAAGCAGTCTTATACCCTGTTATTCAACGAAACGCATATTTGCTCACCAAAAAAATTGACTATTATCGATGTTAACAGATGAAAAAAAACATATACGACTAAATTGCAACTAGAAGAATTCTAAAAGCACGTAATGCACCTGTAACCGGAAAACCACGCACATTTTTAAATGCCTAAACTTAATTTTGAAGCCAAATCTTACATTGAGCTAATAAACTGGCAAGAAACCAACTTTGATCCACGTATTCTCAGAAACCAAACGAATGAAGAATTTCTACAGATAAAAGAGAAAAATGGTGACGAAAGTATGCTGTTAATTACTTAGCTTGTGATAAAAAAGCAAGGGATGATGGCATGATTCATGCAAAACTTGCTTCGGGGAAAGTTATGCCAAAATTCGATAGTAGGCGCGGTTTTTCGTATAAAATAACTAATTGTTTTGATAACCTATTATGATAATTTGTTTAAGTTTTTTGTTTTACACATTAATTAATGTCTTCCGTAAAAGATTTGTTATGTTTCAATAGCATTTATAGTAATTTCTAATAAAGAACTATGTCTTATAGTAATACGTGTCTTTTTCCAAAAACGTATAGTTTTGAAGCGGATGCGCGGGCTGAAGATATAAGTTTAATTATCCGTTTTCTAGCTAAAACTACGTTTTATAGTACAATACAACATAATAATACTATTAGAATTCGATTCATCAACTTTTTTTTTTCTCCATACTAGAGTGACCCACCCTAATCTTCGTATTCAAGTATAAGATCGTATCTAAAATCTACATAATGATTTATACAATAGATACCGATGGTTTAGATTTCACCTGGATACGAGTAGATGCTAAAGCGGATGTGCTAAAAGCATTATTATTTATTACGATTTAATTATAGCCACTCCACTTGCAACAATGATGTTTTGCAACAAATGCACCTTCATTCGCAAACAATTGAGAGGTCATGTCGACGTGTTTAACAAACAAAAGAACTACGAAATCACATGTTGTCAGTGTCACCATGATTGAACCCATGAACCTCAATTCGAACATGTTATTAGCTCGTTTGAGACTTGTTGCCAAACACAATATTAGTCGGATCTCAGTAATCACTACCTGCAATTTGTGAGTAGGCAGAAGACATTTTAACTGCGGGTTAGTCATTCGCGTAGGACGGTAAACCTTCGGGTATAATTGTAAAAGGAAATGCATGTTCATTGTTATCTGTTTAAGAACAAAATGTATGTTTAGGTACTAGTGCTTATTAGGTACAGCGTTAGGGAAGTACCTCTATATAAGCTGCGGCCAAACATATCTAAGTGATGTAGGCATCACATAGATATGTTTACTTGCTGTAGTTTTTTCCTACGGCTACGACATAGGAACTTAAAGAGAAAAGCGTACATACTCTTTTTGAAAAGTTCGGCAACGCATCAACGACCTCGCTGATCTCGCAGATGTTCACGGACGGCGTTGATTACTTACCAACAGGTGACTCGATTGCTCGTTTGTCGTCTCTAAAAAGTAAAGAAAGCACATAACAATGTAGTGGGTTTACTTCTAGTAAAGAATAATTTACATTTTCATTGTTAGTGACTACTAATGTGAAAAAAGCTCATATGCCGTAATAACTACAATAATTTCTGTATTACATAGCGTCTGAAGGTAACTATGCCTTGTGCTTTTAGTATATCTTAGATATTTGGTATGTGCGACTGGCAAGCTGTAAATCTGACAAAGTTGATCTATTGCGACCTCTTCTCGAGAACGAAGAAGGTCTCTATCTATTTACCTTGCCTATAGTAACGTTGGAAGTCCGAATGGTTGCATCACAGTTAAAATGCATCGGCTAGTGTCGTCAGCGCCTGCGCAGCATGGCGGCGGGTCGGCGAACCTTAGGCGCCGGGCGCGCATACCGGCGCAGGCTAAAATAGCCCTGCGGATCCTGCAGTGCCTTTGCACGCATTCTCCTAACGTAGGGTTGTAGTTGCCCCTTTCAAGTTTTATGTTAACTTCGTAAGGCACAGACAGCAAACACAATGGAAAATAAATTGTTTTATGCCTTTTAAAAGGCTTTTGGGTCTTACGACGTTAAATATAAAGTGTAGAAATTGTACTTTCAACAATAATAAATCTTACATTGATTGCGATCCCCTGAATTCCCCTGACCGATTGGTACAAAACGTTTACAATTAACGAAGATAAGTATTGTATAGGTATATCCTAATGAACCTTTTTTTCTGTTAGTCTATTCCTAGAGAAAGAAGCACAATGGTTGGTAACCCTAAAATGGCGTAAGTAGTTATCGCGCAGTGTTCACGTAATGGACAAAGCGCATTTTATTGCTGGAACAGCGGAGATTGATCTACGAACTGCCTTTCAGAAACAAAAAGATTGGGGCGCCACGTTGGAATAGACAAGAAAGGTATTTTCATTAGTGGCAGGCAAGGTTTATTTTTTGTTCAGAAGAAGCTAGTCTAGTCTACGAGTATTGTAGCCGGAATACCATATTATTTAATGAACAATTTTAGCATTATTTTTTAGAACATAGATACCTATATGAAAAGCAGTATTAAATGCCCTTTTTGACATAACTAGCCCATTATAACTCAAAAAATTATACGTGATAATTGAAAAATCTGATAACAATTCATTACTTTATCACTGTGACTGAAATTTAGTTAAACAAAATTGACAATGTGGATCTATTTATGTATTTGTTGACCATTGCCCTACGTGGGGTACCTAATATCTGTTACACTTCCGCCATCATTAGCGTATAAACACACTATCATTACAACGCATCACGCCTCAAGGAATAAATTGAAATAAAGTAAATGATGTATGTAGGTACAAGCTTATAAATCTACATGACTGATGGTTTTCTCAGACTATAGTGTATTATTATGGTATTCTGTGCTATAGGTAATGATAGGTTATAAAATAATAGTTTTCATGAATGTGTGCAGAAACAACAGAAAGCTGCACATCAAGTTGGTTAGATTTCAAAGTGCTCGTGTAGTAGTCGTACCTACTGTAAGTACGTCGGTGCGCCTTCTGGTGGTAGGTGGGAGTGAGTGCTAAATACTGTAGTCCTCTGAGGCGGTCTTCCCTTTATGAATGACGTAGACGATCTGCAGCTATGCAGGCGAGGTCAAACGGGTTTGATGAGCTATCGTGGGTCTCTTCTACACAACTTACCAACTTATAAATTACTTGGGCCTTTGCCTACGAAATCTATGATAACAAACAATCGACCACACTGTCGCCCTTATGCAATATGACCTCCAAATACCGCGTCGGAATTAGCACTTCGCCTGTGTGACTGGTTACTTACTTAGTGTCAATTTAATGTATTTATTGTTAGTATAGATCTCTGAAATGCATGCCAGTTGTGATAATATGTAAATAAACATTTATTCAGTATTTTACCTTTACGCACTACGTTACGTTTCTATAAATGCACTTCAAAGCTTTCATCGTGAGACTAGACGGAATACTACACGGAATACTAGACGAAAGACTTTATACTTAGTTATTAAACACCTAAGTATTTATATGACATTAATTAATGTTCAGGGGGTAATTGCCCATCTAACGAGCAATTCGTTAGAGATTTCATACATTTTCGTTCATACAAATCTCTAATAGGACTTCAACGTTGAGTGCACTAGAATTGCTGCCTGTGTTTATGGTCTTAATCTGAATAAAGAATACTAAGTATTTCCATTTCTATTACCCAATCCCACTCTCTCCTACCTACAGGAGCGCTGAGGGTGTTGTAATTGTAAGTGTCGACACGCAGCTTTGTGTGTCCAGTTTTCTAATAAGAGATCGGACCGGTATGGCTACTCGTGCGCCGCTGGTAAAAGCGCCTGTTAATCACGCACTTTATTGTTTTAATATGTCCTAAAGCAGGGATGCTCAACCTAGTATTCAATTTCAAACAGAGAAAATTAACATAATATTACGTCGAAATTAAAGAAATCTAATAGAATAAACTTGAGAAAATAAATCATTGTACCTAAAGAAATAGGTAGGAGGATTTTTGATAACTAGTGGCCCATCCTTCCTTCGTTTCAGGACATTATTATTATTAGTTATGGTGCTAGGCATCGATTACATCGCGCAAGGGATTTATCTCTGGTGTAGCTATACGCGTTATAATATGTAGGTACTGAAGATATAGAAAAATAACATAGACAAAGATAATCGTACATCAAAATTAACATATCGCAGGCCTCATAATATCCCTAACACAGGAAAATATACATGGTTAAAAAAAACATACCTACCCGATATAAACATAATAAAAATAGAGTGATATACCTACTCTAATTTTAAACTAAGTACTTAAATCAAATATCATTATTCAATGTTCCTTATTCCTTCCTCCTTCTCCTTTTTTTTTTTCATATTCATTTTCATTTACGAGCTAGGACCATTTTAATGTAGGTACTTCCTCCTCAAACGAACGCATGCCAATAGTTTACTACCCCTGTCCTAAAAGGAGACCCTCACCTCAATAGTTACCGGTTGTTCTTGCATGTGACACTTATGATAATGACTAAAGAACAGGTCTTCTTATCCGTCTGTTATTGAGGAACGATCACCCAGCGTGACGGCAGGCAATAATAATCAATGGAAATTAGAAAATAAGCGTGAGGCCATTGTCCAATGAAATAGGAATATAGCCAATTAAAGAGCTATCGGCCTTTGATACTTGTCACTAGTCGGTCAGTTCATGCCGTGTTGTAAATATGCTATTGAAGTGTTTATAATTGTAACACGTTAATAACTATTAGGTACACGCATAACAACAGCTCACGCAACGGTGAAGTTAAGGAAGGGTCAACTCCATTTTTTCTTTCCTATTAAAACATACAAGTGCTAAATCTTCTATTCATCGATATTAAACATGCATTCTATAGCTTCATTTAAAGTGAAACGAATAATGTCTTAAAAATGGAGGGCATCTATGGTGGCGATAGTCCAGTAGCTAGTCCATAGCTGAATCTTTGAATCTTATTGCATTATGATACTACACCTTAAAAGGTATAATAGCTTATTTGATTATCTATATACATGCCAGTTGCACCCCACAGAAGACGAGATTTACTATGATTCGTGCATTCGTATACAGTCGGCTGCAGCAAAGAATCGCAAAGCGTGCACCGCATCCTAGAAGGTTTAATCATAGACATTCCACGTACGTTCAATGAGTCGTAAATCGATGGTAAGCCTCCAGAACGTGGGCGACTCCCTTTTGTATGTTAATTTCCAGTTTTATATGTTGCCTACGCGACATAACCACTTTTGTGGAGGCCGCCGAGGAAGAACCGGGCCCAATCAAACAGTTGTTGAGTTTAATATATAAACTTCATCTATGGTGAAGCAGTCAATAAAGAACGATGAATAGTGGTGGATCTAACTCTTGTAGGCTATATGTAGAATGTACTTACAAATATGTGTCTCAAGGGAGTTTCGATACTAAAATTACTCGTTCTTACATAACCATAAATAAGGTACAGTCAGCCACACATCAGGTTACCGCAACCTGTCAAATTTCCTTAATTAATTATTCCACATAATGTATATGACAGTAAGATGAGAGTTGATTGAAGAAATTTGATAGTTTTGTATACTGATGTTTTTTTATACTGAGTTTTTGTATACTGAGGTACAAAGATTCATTTTAAATGGACGTAGATTAATAAAAACGTTCCAACCCACACAATGCTTGTTTTGAGTAATGACGATTTAAAGTTAAATTGAGTAGTCTTCTGTGGTAGCGAAATATTTTAAGTTGGGTCATTGATGATCTAAAATATAATATTAATACCTTTTTTTGTACATTAATAAAACATTCAATTTTTATTTTTTTTATAAGAAAAAACGTGATTTTAGACTTGGAACGTTTTTAATTAATCATAATTTCCTTTGAGTCGTTTCATTACATATTCATCAAAAACGTTTCAAAATAAGAAAATAAAGAAATTTAATAAAAAAACATATTATTCAAACAGTATTTAAACAAATTAGAATATTAAAAATGTATAGTTCTTCTGTAGTTTCGATATTGAAGTCAGGAGCCGGGATTATTCCTTTCCGTCACCCTGTTCTGTCCCCTCATGGGGACAGAACGGAATAAAAAGTTCGGTTTGTCCCCTTTTTAAAGATACAGGCACAGATGGAACTTTATATTTCTTGTTTGTCTCCCATAACACTTTATGTATACAAATAATACTATATGTATTATGTAGTTTATACAACATTACATTAAGTAAAAGATAGTGTTTTGGGTATATAATCAAGTGTATTTGAACAAAAAAATCAAAATTTCTGAATTCTCTTCTTTGTTTTTATCATCAGTCACACACATACTTGTAAAATAAATCACAGTAGGTAGATAATGTATACTATCAGTCTTCTAATATTGATAATCAGGGTTAATACAACATAATTACATACAACAATTACTTACTTACCAATATCATAATCATAATTTCAGCCAATCTGTTAGACACATGCCTCCCCCAACATTCTCCACATAGATCGGTCCTTCGGACCCACATACATGGGACTCCCGAGAGTCCCTTGGATGTGGGTGGCACAGTTGTCACCAACATCCACGCGGCCTCCACTCAAAGACCTTTCCACCCCAACGGCCGTCTATTCTCCTCGCAATTTACCTTGCCCATTACCACTTGAGCCACGCAATTCTTGCGGGATCGGAAGCTCGCACGTAAGTTTGACGACTTCAAGCCTCCGGGACAAGCCGGATTGCGGAAAGGCTTTAGCGCCATACACCACATTCATACGCTGCGGCAACTTGTACAGAAGACCGAAGAGTATATCTGCCATTGTGCTTAGCTCTCCAAAGGTGCCGAATAGACTACCGGTACATACAAGTGTTGCAGTCCGCAAACGCAAACGCCTCCATGTCAGTTCGTCTTCAGGACCAGAAGTCTAAGCCCATACCACTCCAGGGAGGTGTGAGACAGAGTGACGTTATATCCCCGAAACTGTTCACAACTTTGTTGGAGGACGTTTTTAAACTTCTGGAATAGAATGGACTTGGCATCAATATAAATGGCGAGTACATGACGCACCTTCGATTTGTCGATGATACGTAGTTGGCTGAGACCTTGGAATACCTAAGCACAATGCTCGACGACCGCAGTCGAATCTCTCAACAAGTGGGTCTCAAATGAACATGGACAAGACGAACGTTATCTTGAACTCTCATGTCATACCCACTCCTGTAAAAGTTGTTAGCTCTACACTGGAATAAAGACGAATATTTTACCTCGGACAAAAAGTAACTTGGTAAGTCAAACTTCCAAAAAGAGATCGATCGGCGAATGCAACTCGGCTAGGCAGCGTTTGGGAGCATTGGCAGCGTTTGGGAAGCTACGCAGCATATTTCGGCCATTTACCACAGTGTCTGAAGTCTAAAGTCTTTAATGCGTGTGTATTGCCAGTGATGCATACGGAACCGAAACGTCGCCGCTTACAATGGGCCGCTTCAGATGGCTCAAAGTCACTCACAGGGCTCTTCTTAGCTGAAATGGACTATAGCAAGCAGTAATTCTGACAAAGTTGATCTATTGCGACCTCTTCTCTGCACGAAGAAGGTCTCTATTTATTCACCTTGCGTGGTAACGTTGGATGTCCGAATGGTTGCATCAGTTAAAATGCATCGGCTAGTGTCGTTGGCGCCTGCGCAGCATGGCGCGGCGGGTCGGCGAACCTTAGGCGCCGGGCGCGCATACCGGCGCAGGCTAAAATAGCCCTGCAGATCCTGCAGTACCTTTGCACGCATTCTCTTAACGTAGGGTTGTAGTTGCCCCTTTCAAGTTTTATGTTAACTTCGTAAGGCACAGACAGCAAACACAATATAAAATAAATTGTTTTATGCCTTTTAAAAGGCTTTTGGGTCTTACGACGTTAAATATAAAGTGTGGAAAATGAATTTTCAACAATAATAATTCTTACTTTGACTGCGATCCCCTGAATTCCCCTGATCGATTACAATAATTAACGAAGATAAGTATTGTATATCCTAATGAACCTTTTTTTCTGTTAGTATATTCCTAGAGAAGCACAATGGTTGGTAACCCTAAAATGGCGTAAGTAGTTAGCGCGCAGTGTTCACATAATGGACAAAGTGCATTTTATTGCTGGAACAGCGGAGATTGATCTACGAACTGCCTTTCAGAAACAAAAAGATTGGGGCGCCACGTTGGAATAGACAAGAAAGGTATTTTCATTAGTGGCAGACAAGGTTAATTTTTTGTTCAAAAGAAGCTATAGTCTAGTCTACGAGTATTTGTAGCCCGGAATATCCATATATACTTTAATGAACAATTTTAGCATTACTTTTCAGAACATAGATACCTATATTGAAATCCATTATTAAATGCCCTTTTTGACATAACTAGCCCCATTATAACTCAAAAATTATACGTGATAATGAAAAATCTGATAACAGATTCATTACTCTATCACAGGGACTGAAATTTAGTAAAAAAAAACCGGCCAAGTGCGAGTCGGACTCGCGCACCGAGGGTTCCGTACAAACCTGCAAGGTTTACAAAGTTCGTTCATTACGACAATCGAGTCATAACTATTGTATTTTATTGCAAAATAAATTCATATCATTACAAGGGGGAAAGATGGAGGAGCATAAATTTAATAAGTTTATATTTATTAAAAAATATATATTTTGTAATATAACTAAAAATTTAAGGTTTTCGGAATTTCGTCTTTATTGTACTATAAAACGTTGTTTCATGCCAAATTTCAAGATTCTAGGTCGACTGGAAGTACCCTTTAGGTTTTGATTCCCTTGCGAGTTTCAAAATATGCAGCTTAAATTGCTGTTTCTTTTGATTGCGTTGACATAGAAGTTTGATTTTGTTACAGCTTAAAGGTTATTATAGACCTGTATTTGGTATGAATTTCGATTTAATACCTTTACGCGTTTAGGAGGAAATCGGTAGTAAGTTTAAAATTATTAAAAAAATATATATTATGTGATGTAACTAAAAATTTATAGTTTTCGTAATTTTTCCTTTATCTATGCTATAAGACGTTGCTTCGTACCAAATTTCAAGATTCTGAGTTCGCGGGAAGCACCCTGTAGGTTTTGATTCCCTTGCAAGTGTCGAAAATTTGCGGCATAAACGGCTGTATCTTTTGATTGCGTTGGCTTAGAAGATTTGATTTTTTCACAGCTTCAAGGGACAGTAGACTTGAGTAATTGATATATATTTCAGCTTCATACCTCCACGCGTTCCTGAGAAAAAGGGTCTTGACAGACGGACGGACGGACAGACGGACAACAAAGTGATCCTATATAAGGTTCCGTTTTTTCCTTTTGAGGTACAAACCCTAAAAACCGCTAATTGACAATGTGGTATCTAAATTATGTATTTGTTGACGATTGCCCTACGTGGGTACCTAATATCTGTTACACTTCCGCCATCATTAGCGTATAAACACACTATCATTACAAACGCATCACGCCTCAAGGAATAAATTGAAATAAAAAATGATGTAGTAGGTACAAGACTGATAAATCTACATGACTGATGGTTTTCTCAGACTATAGTTGTACTATTATGTATTCTGTGCTATAGGTAAGTAATGATTGGTTATAAAAATAATAGTTTTTATGAATGTGTGCAGAAACAACAGAAAGCTGCACATCAAGTTGGGTTAGATTTCAAAGTGCTGTGCCCTGTGGCTAGGGGCGTTAAGAATACTGCCAAGGTATTCCCGGCCTGTCGTAGAGGCGCTAAACGGGCTTCGGAGTACGTGAGCATGCCACTACTGGGGAGTGGCTGCTCAGGATCACGACTCCGCGAGGGAAAAATCCTACTGGGTGTCCTGGTAGGTTGCGCATTTGGGAAGGGCTGCATTGCGCCAAACATTTTGGCTCAAAGTGGCGAGCGCGATTTGCGGTACGGTCCAGTCCCGGCTGTGGGGTATCCGACCGCGATTGCGCTGAGATGGACACCTCAGGGGTTTTGGTTAGGGTTAGAGTCCCACACACCACCTTGTTCCCCATGTGGCAAGGTGAAGGCCATGATGGTTTCCCCTGGGAAAAAAAAAAAAATATTTCAAAGTGCTCGTGTAGTAGTCGTACTGTAAGTACGTCGGTGCGCCTTCTGGTGGTAGGTGGGAGTGAGTAGGTACTAAATACTGTAGTCCTCTGAGGCGGTCTTCCGTTTATGAATGACGTAGACGACCTGCAGCTATGCAGGCGAGGTCTACTGGGTTTGATGAGGTGGGTCTCTTCTACACAACTTACCAACTTATAAATTACTTGGTCCTCTGCCTACGAAATGTATGATAACAAACAATCGACCACACTGTCGCCCTTATGCAATATGACCTCCAAATACCACGTCGGAATTAGCACTTCGTCTGTGTGACTGGTTACTTACTTAGTGTCAATTTAAATGTATTTATTGTTAGTATAGATCTCTGAAATGCATGCCAGTTGTGATAATATGTAAATAAACATTTACTCAGTATTTTACCTTTACGCACCTACCTATAGGTCGTTAGGTTTCTATAAATGCACTTCAAACTTTCATCCGTGAGACTAGACGAAATACTACTTACACGAAATACTAGACAAAAGACTTTATAAGTACTTAGTTACTAAACACCTAAGTATTTATATGACATTAATTAATGATCAGGAGGCAATTGCCCATCTAACGAGCAATTAGTTAAAAGAGATTTCACACATTTTCATCCATAAAATTTATAACTGGACTTCAATGTTGAGTGCACTAGAATTGCCGCCTGTGTGTATGGTCTTAAACTGAATAGAGAATACTAAGTATTTCCATTTCTATTAGCCAATCCCACTCTCTCCTACCTACAGGAGCGCTGAGGGTGTTGTAATTGTAAGTGTCGACACGCAGCTTTGTTTGTCCAGTTTTCTAATAAGAGATCGGACCGGTATTGCTACTCGTACGCCGCTGGTAAAAGCGCCTGTTAATCACGCACTTTATTGTTTTAATATGTCCTAAAGCAGGGATGCTCAACCTAGTATTCAATTTCAAGAGAAAATTAACATAATATTACGTCGACATGAAAGAAATCTAATAGAATAAACTTAAGAAAATAAATCATTGTACCTAAAGAAATAGGTAGGATTTTTGATAAGTGGTCCATCCTCACTTCGTTTCAGGACATTATTATTTATTAGTTATGGGCTAGGCATCGATTACATCGCGCAAGGGTTTCATCTCTGGTGTAGCTATATGCGTTATAATATGAAGGTACTGAAGATATAGAAAAATAATATACTGTAAAGATAATCGTACACCAAAATTAACATATCGCAGGCCTCATGATATCCCTAACACTGGAAAATATACATGGTTAAAAAAAACCTACCTACCCAAAATAAACATAATAAAAATATAGTGATATACCTACTCACTCTAATCTCATTAGTAATAAAGATCATTATTTAATGTTCCTTATTCGCATCTGCTCCGAATAGGAAAATGAGCAACACAATAGTATAGAAAAGTGTAAAAGCAAGGTAAGGACTAAGATTAAATCTTCGCCGGGTAAAATTAATTGTACTTCATGCATCAAATCTTATTCGTGCTCATCATAACTTCCTATGTACTTAAATAAGTAACAAATCGCTATTGCATACAAATCATTCCCTCTAGTGAGTCTATTTACGAGTTAGGACCATTTAATGTAGTACTTCCTCCTCAAACAAACGCATGCCAATAGTTTACCACCCCTGTCCTAAAAGGAGACCCTCACCTCAATAGTTACCGGTTGTTCTTGCATGTGACACTTATGATAATGACTAAAGAACAGGTCTTCTTATCTGTCTGTTATTGAGGAACGATCACCCAGCGTGACGGCAGGCAATAATAATCAATGGAAATTAGAAAATAAGCGTGAGGCCATTGTCTCAATGAAATAGGATATAGCCAATTAAAGAGCTATCGGCCTTTGATACTTGTCACTAGTCGGTCAAGTTCATGCCGTGTTGTAAAATATGCTATTGAAGTGTTTATAATTGTAACACTTTGATAACTATTAGGTACACGCATACCAACAGCTCACGAAACGGTGAAGTTGAGGAAGGGTCAACTCCATTATTTTCTTTCCTATTAAACATACAAGTGCTAAATCTTCTGTCATTGATATTAAACATGCATTTATAGCTTCATTTTAAGTGAAACGAATAATGTCTTATAAATGAAGGGCATCTAGGGTGGGCGATAGTCCATAGCTACTGGACTATCGCCCACCCTAGATGCCCTTCATTTATAAGACATTATTCGTTCACTTTAAAATATCCATAGCTAAATCTTTGAATCTTATTGCATTATGATACTACACCTTAAAAGATATAAATCGCTTATTTGATTATATACATGCCAGTTGCACCCACAGAAGACGAGATTTACTATGATTCGTGCATTGTATACAGTCGGCTGCAGCCAAAGAATCTCAAAGCGTGCACCGCATGCTAGAAGGTTTAATCATAGACATTCCACGTACGTTCAATGAGTCGTAAATCGATGGTAAGCCCCCAGAACGTGGGCGACTCCCTTTTGTATGTTTATTTCCAGTTTTATACGTTGCCTACGCGACATAACCACTTTTGGGAGGCGCGAGGAAGAGCCGGGCCCAATCAAACAGTCGTTGAGTTTTAATATATGATAGATAAACTTCATCCATGGTAAAGCAGTCAATAAAGAACGATGAATAGTGGTAAAATCTACTCGTTCTTACATAAAAAGAAATAAGGTACAGTCAGCCACACATCAGGTTACTACAACCTGTCACATTTCCTCAATTAATATTCCACATAATGTGTATGACAGTAAGATGAGAGTCGATTGAAGAAATTTGATAGTTTTGTATAGGTAGGTACTGATGTGTGAATGGACGTACAAAGATTCATTTTAAATTAAGTTTTGATTATAATGGCACAGCCGTAAAGAAGAAAGAAGGGGAAACAAATAACATTGTTTCTAGAGAGTGTACTTATATAAAATGTGAGTGTTATAGTCAATTAGTAACGAAACTGTGCAGAAACCGAGTAATCTGATTGCAAAAAATAAATCTCGACAAGTTGACCAGGGCCCGCATCCTACCTGAAGGATAAGGGCCTAAATTCCTGAGTCAAGACTCCCGTTTAAGAGCCCAAGCGCTAAGTTTATCGAAAATTAGTTATTACCAAGGGTTTAGCATCATTTAATGATAATATGAGTAGATACTACTTAAGTATGCTCATTTATTGTTACAAGTTTTACGGCTTCTAAGTAGGTACGGGAAGAATCTTTATAGTATAATTATACAAATAGGCATCTCCTACACTTTATAGACACCATTATGCGTATGCATCTATCTAATGCGGTTTAGACCTAGAAATGAACAGGTTGGTATCAAGTCTAACTGGTTGGACTGCTTGCATCACGCATCTTGAATGTTCCCGGCAAGTTTACAATCTTTAATAACGTATCTGCTAATATGTTTATACTGAAAGCAGCTAATTACAATGCAATTCTCATCTGCAATTTAAATAGCCTGCCAGGTTGACGTGCTGAAGAATACTGCAGTCATGGGTAATAAATTGCAAGGTAATGATGTGTTCAAGGGGTTAATTGCCAAATGCGTTACGATAACTCATTATTTAACTTTCCAATGTTATTTCACCTTGACTGTATATCACTAACTACCTACCTGCTTATAATTTGAATGATTTAATTAACAACTAAGTAGATATTATTGGTTACCTGCATCATATAGCTACTTAGCTAGAGAAATTCCGCTAACGTTAGGTAAAAGCTTAGATAATGTGACATTTATTGCAGATTATATCGTACAATTAATTCTTGGAAGCACACTGTCGCAATTTCTATTACGTATGTGAAAGCCACAATACCCCGTAGACGCGTATCAACAGATCAGCAACGAGTAGAGAATCGATTTGAATGATATAATTAAAACACTCGGCCGTCTAAAGAGCGCGTGACGAATGCGAATCAAGTATGTTAATCAGAATCGTGGTGCATTGTTTACATTTCACTGATTTAATCTCGTGTGAACATCGGCGCTGACACAGTGCTCAGGCGAGACGTGACACTTCGACGGGAGACAATGGGTTCACACGGAAACTTCGCCGGTATTGCTTCCTAGGTCTAGTTCAAGAGGCAAATGACAAGTTCAACAAATAGGTCACATTTATTGGAGTTAAAACTCCAAAAAAGACTTTATTTCAGTACATTATTTTTTCACTCTAAGGTCTGATTCATGATTTAAAATGAATATCGCATCATTTTAAATTCATTTAGTAGTGGTTAGCTTGCGTATCATATCGTTACAGTAGGTATTAGCATAAGATGGTTTCTATACTTTTAAGTAAAGATAAAAACAGATTGTAACAGCAGTCACGTACGTAAGCGAAAGCTCGGTGAAACATGTTGATTTCATTCAAAGATAGACAATCATTGAGAATGCCTAATTGGCCAATCAAGAGTAAAAGCGATTTTAACAGTGGTGTAGATTGGTATTAATTTATTGAATTAAGTGTGAAAATCAGTTACTTAAGTAGGTCCTTAATAAATTTTCACTGATGTGATGTTTACTAAGCGTGTAAAACTACATTCAGGAGTTTAGTTATCGTACTACTTTTGTGTCTTCTAAGAACCAACAGTTTACAGTGACTTATTTATCTTGGAGCACAGCCTATATCATAGGCGCTAGGATTTTAGACGATTGATTTGCCGGCATGGATAATAATAATAATTTGCCAAAGAAGACCTTATTTCCGCTCCTCAAGTATCCTCTATAATGTTCAGCACTCACCATGTGGTTAACAAAAACACTTAAGTATCTAATATTGAACTTTGTTAAAAACTGTTCAAAGTAGACGAAGCTAGTAGTAGGTCAGTAAGACAGTAGGTACTTTTTGGGAGTTGAGGAAGAAAAGAGGGTGGCGTCATACATATAAGTACCATTACGTTACTGCACTGATTGGTGTAGAAGGCGCCAAATCTTGACTTCATCCTTTTCGAGGAAGGCAGGATGTCAGTAAAATAGTCTTCAGCCCCGGTTACGGTGGCCGATGCCCAAGCTAAGCCATTGAAGCATAGCAAAAATTCCTAAGCATTCGACACCAGGTATGATACGCTAAGATGATGACAATTCTGAAGCTTGCTTTTAAACCGTTCGAGGCCGCCTCTTCAGCGGTTCCGCGTGCCGTAGCTTCCGCATGCCTCTAGTTGGAACCTAATTGAATTAAATAAATGCTCAGTGACACCCAGTTCAAATTTCACACTGGTTTTGCGTAATCCCAACAATGAGATGAGCAGATTGTCAGTAGGCTGTAGGTACAGTCGGCCCCGCGTCCGGTTGGCGTGATGCAACTGCGGCCTTTACAATTCGACATCCGAGCATGTGGATACAGGTTTTCAAATAGGACAATGTCGATTTTGGTGCTAGCCGGGATGCTATCGCGGTAATTAATGGAAGGTCAAAATAATATGGTGTTTTACTCTTTTAAGATTTTTTCGTGTCGGGGCCGTTTGTGTTGATTAGTTTGGGCTACAAGTTAAAATTTTCCCTCTTTGGAATCCGGGGTATTTCGGTGAAGCGTTTGCTCTTGAGGCGCATACAAAACTCGTTATTCGCTGTACGAAATATTTTCAGTGCAGTTAGTGATATGCTTTTCTCTTGTTACAGATGATCTTCAAACAGCGGTAACGAGTCACCATGTGGAGACTAAAAAGAGAAAACTATTGGATTATGTTTGGATGACATAGGTTAGTACGAGTACAAAACGTAGACTGTGAGTACTGTCAGCCACATGTACGGTGGCTAAGATTAATCAAATGATTTCAATTGATATTGAATCAAACATAAAAAAATATATAAATTTGTGTACATTGACCTGTGGCTGTCTGTAATTAATTATCGCCTCTGCGAAAATAGCTGGTTACTTATACTTATTAGGTGGGTAAGGCCGTAAATTTTGACGCGTATCATAAAAGTAACATAAAAGAGAATCCGACATGGTAACTTAAAAGGTAACATAAAGTATTCCTAAGGGCTGTTCACTAGGTTAAAGGTTCATTCACATTAAATGCATAGTAGGTATGTACCTACTTAAAAGCATTAAGCATCAGCCAGTTCATTAACCCACTGCTGGACAAATATTCTATAATTATCATTGATAATTTGATGTTAAGAAAATTAATGAACAAGAAGAATAATAAAACCTACAAGATGGCGATGGATCGCAATCGCTATTTCTTCATCATTGTTTATAATGATGTAATGCGTTAAATAAAAAATCCGATACTTAAGTATAAAAATAATATTTATTTCAAGGTAATCAATGCTAACATTCATAGTCATTATAGTGCGCCATTTCTTTATCTGGTAAACTTCCCGTAACTGTAAATTTTGAGGCTTTATTTTTGGATAATATCGTGAATATAATATCTTCTTTCGGGGGCCATTCCAATTTTTAAAGATTTTATCATAACTGATTCCTCTGATAAGGCCATAACTTGTCCAGGAAAATAATCACCGTCGTACATGAATAGTAAAAAAAACGCCCTCTTGATAAACTGGACGTATTGACTTTATATCATATCTGCTATTTTTGCAGAACCTTCATCTTTTTCTTTGTCATCGTCAAAAATGGCGCCTGTACTTTTATCTGCTCAATCCGATCCAAAACAGCAATAAAAGCTGTTTAAATAAAGGTGACAGGCTATTTTCATATTTGACAAAATATTTATGGTGGAATCTGCTTTATGATTTGCTTTTATGGTTACGTAACAAAATCCAACAAAAGTAACATAAGTGTATCATAAAAGTAATAAGCGTATCATAAAAGTAACATAAAACAGACCACCACACCAAAACTCGTTCGAAATTGACAAAACTATAAGCAATTCGTTAGCACTCATTTTGCCAGTAAAAACTACACTAATGTACCAACTTCAATAATGATTTGGTAAATAAGTTACATTGCTTTCCTTTTAATCGACCATGCTCAAAATTTGACAGTTACGACGAAATTCACCCAAACAATGGATCGATTACAATCTCAAAGCGACATGCCGAATGTTGCCTGTGGCACAGTTAACAGCTCGAAGCTGAGTGTCCAGCATAGAAAAACATCATTTAGTGTAACTATTTAAAAACAGCTGTGAAAATTGGTAACATAAAAATTAGTACATAAAGCTTCAAACTTTTAACAATTTTATTTGTATATAATAAAACAATTACTGGCAATATTTCCTAAAAAGATGCTACTTTCATTAGTCATTTAAGAAAAGAAATTAGAACTCAACCTGTTCGAAAAAGTTCTAATAAAACAAAGAAACTACCAAAAGGACATTTGTGTCTGTATCCATGCGTCAAAAACTACGGCCTTACCCCAGGTACACTCCCTCTCTTAACACATGCATTAGCAAAAAACAAATAAGGCAGGTACAGTCGCTTCATTTTTGAAGTTAGGTCCTAACTGTTACTTTGTTGAGGTAGCGTTCCCGGCGCGCCACATAAATCATTTCCATCTGACACATGAACAATGGAGAGAGAATGAATGACTTTTTACATAAATTTGTTTGGCAGATACGCGTGAAGAGGCACAATGTCGCAGTCGGCGCTGGGCCTCGGCGGGAGCGGCGGTACTCCGTGCCCTCCAACCCGCTGGTGCACGACCCTCGGGGGATGCATCGGGAGGACCTGCACGCCTGGTCCAGCTCTACAGTACCCACATACAATCACCTACTCCGGCTCAGCGACCCGAACAGAGGCCTCCGAAGCAGCAGTGACACGGATGGGATCATTAGTATCCCTAATGAATCAGCTGTACAAGGCAGTGACGTAAGCGAGCATTAAATATGCAACAGAAAAGACCAGCGTGCAATTATAGAAGCTCAACTCAAAGCTGCAAACGCACGAAGAGGTAAGGTTTTTAGTAACAACACGATAATGTCTGGAAGTCTTTATGTGACATAACATTTCGGACCGAAACAAGAAATCGTCACTTCGGGCGGGCCTGCTCCAGTTCTAGCCAGTTATTAACCTACAGGCAAACTCATCATTATCATCAGCTACCGATTTTCTATAGAAGTCAGCAGAGACGCTGAGTCGCAACCCGAACCATCAGAACCACGACCACTCTGCCTTCCAAGAGTGCCCAGACTAAGGGAAAACAGATTTACAGAAATCCATACGCACCTATAAATACTCTAGAGAGTACTTACTTGACAATCATCGTATGCCCTAAGCCATTCAGAGTATCTAATACATTGACCTGACTCCGTACCGTACTAAGTAAGTAGCGGAAACACTTGTGTTACAGATATAAGACAACACAACGGGTCATATTAGTGAAAAGTACCCTAATTTACCTACACAAAGCAACTCTTTAGTGTAGGTAAGGGTTTTATTTATTACTTTTCACAAATAAGACCAGTCCCCTGGGCTCTTTAGGTACTTGATGTCAGGCTCTCCCCGCTGTTCAGATACAAGCTGTATCTGTACTTTGATATTTACGTTTGTAAAAATATGTTGCCCAACAAGTGAATGGGCATTATCTCGTGATATGGACATCACGTTCACTTCATTATCGAAGTGGTAAAAAACTGGGCGTCGTTACATGTAAATGGCTACAGAAGAGCTGCCAAAGTAATAGGTATTTTTTTGTTGTTGTCTCATCGATCGTGCTTGACGCAATGGCATCAAGATTTCATTAGCAGAGCTATTGGAACAGATGTTTCAAATTACCATAATCTCAACATCCTCTGTTTCAGGCAAAACTTAAATTCGGACTTCACAGACAGCGCCCTAGGAAGCACAGACAAGAGTCCTCTCCCGTACGGCAACTTTCAGCTCAGAGATACCACAGTTCAATCCATACTGTCACCGCGATATGGGCCCAAGTAAGTTAACTCTGAATAACATCCTTTAATTTAATTCATTTATTTATTTGCATAAAGCGTGGTAACTACAATAAAACTAGACATAAGTTTGTTTGATTGAACACAGAAAAACCTCGAAATGAAAATAAACACGACCGGAGAGCAAGCACCAGCAATAATGCCTTAAAGAGCTTCCCGACCTTCAGGGCTCGAATAGACCCGGCTCGGAACTCTAAAGTCCAAAATTATAATACAAATATTTATTCCACAAAATTGTTACATATTACATACTAATTTGGTACCTACACAATTTGGTAGATTTGCTACTAAAAGCGATTTCGAAACATCAAGTCATGGAATGCCCTTCCAGTTGGGGCGTGAAACGGCATCTCAGCAGGCCTTCAGGGTGAGAGTTACAGACTCAATGGACACCTTGTCTGTTTCTTTGTGCCTGTCAATCTCATATTTGGAACTTAAGGCCGCTCACCATCAGGCGGAGTTCTTTGATCTTGATTGTCCTCAATATAAAAAAATAAATAAAGAGTCCATAGATAGTGCAGCACTAATAAACAGAAACCTCTTTTCCCACAGATCAGCCCTCGGATCCAACATGTACACGTACCTGAAGTTGGGACTGCCGCGCGTATTCCCTCCGAACCAACAACGGCTCCCCGGTCCGGCACGCCCAAACCCAAGACCTCCATCGGGAGTGGTATGAAACCCCACCTAGGTTAAGTTAATATACGAGAAAATATTATTTTTAATTAAGATGCTTGAACTCACATCTCTTACTCTTCCCGAAAGATTCCCGTCACAAAATCTTTCTTTCATTACAATTTTAAAATCTAACTCTAAAGTATCTCCAGGATCCAAAGGCAGAGCCGCGGCGTGCGGGAGACGTCCTCAGGGTAACACAGACTCAGACAACGAGGACCACCGCAACTACAACAGCACCAATAAGCACAGCCGCAAGTACGCTCCGACCCTGACTTCCGCATGCAGAACCTGCATCTTCTTACCAGGTATTAATAATAATGACATCATTAGCATCATCAGCCTATATATCCCACTGCAGGTATAGGCCTCTCCTGTGCCGTACTTACGTTGTGCCGGCCCCACCCAGGCTTCCCCACCATTCATATATGTCATCAGCCTATCTTATTAATGGGCGTAGATGAAAATTCCCTAGGCCAAGCCTAGGAGTCCGGTAATTACATTGGAGTGACTACCGTCTGACATTACAGACCGACGGTATCATGGCAACACGTTTAAAATCATTATAAAGAATAACTGAAATCAGAACTTCAGCAGCTACAAATAAGAATGAAGATGGAAATGCGTCGTATACAACGCAGAAAGTAGTTAGCGTGCACTAAAACTAAAGATGTTTATGTTGCTCATAATAGGTGAAAGCAAGAAATAGGAATTGAAAGCTTTTCAATTGGACACTTATCATGATAAATTTATTGACAATAAAGTACCTACGCTAGCATAGTAGAAGTGAGACTCTTAGATTCATTCACCCGACACATAAACTGTAAAATAAATACATAACAATTTTACAGCACAGTACAGCGGTGCCCGTGGTGGCAATGCAGCAGGCCGGCATCAGAGGGGAGCCTCAATGGACGAACACGAGGAACAAGTCCGTCAGCGAAGCCAATTCTGAACATGGATCACCAGGCCGCACCGGCCCTCGCAGTCGCACTACAACCGGCGGGCAGCGTCGCCGACTTCATCCCTGATGCTGATCCATCACAGGTAATGACTGATAGCACTATTGACATCACAGTCACCAACAAACAAGGAACAAGTTCGTGGGTTAAGCCAACCTGGTCACGCCTGATGCTTATCTAAAAGTCAAGTCAGCGATAGCACTTTTACAATTTCTGACAACAAAATTATGGTTATGATAAATACGTACTAGCAGATGAAAAATGTCAAACAAACCTAATAAATCTATGGCGAAAATGTTATTCAGTTTTGGGAACAGGTACTTTCACGGACCCTCAGGCTTAAAACCTATGTATGGGATGGACGAATGTCACGGTACACGGTTAGAACACCTAGTAAGCCAATTAAGCACCATTGACTCAACTGGCCTGTATTTCACAGCTAGCCTGATGGCGCCATCGCCACTCGGAGGGCGGGCCGTCCAAGGCCGGCAGCCCATGTCGCTGGCGCACTCGCGGAAGCACTCCACGCTAGCCGACCGACCACCTGGACGGCTACACGCCTCCGCTTACATATACCCTAAATTATTACGTGAGTGATTCATTAGGTCTTACCATTTCTCACAAAAACTTTGGTTCTTAGATAACAATTTACTTGAGGAAAGTGTTCTGTTGCGAAAAGTACCACTTCATGTTCGACATCTTTATCCGACATTTCCAGCGTATGTCAATGTGGAATTAACTTCTCACTGACGTATTTCTCTATTTTCCAACAAATACCTACTGAGACACATTGAAATCTTATGAACGATCTTTCAAAAGGCCGGCAATTCATCTACATATGGTGGTATCGAAGGATGGCGGTGATCAGTTAATAAATGAGGTGAATAAACCGAGCAAGTGCATCCCGTTACCTCTGCCGAAGCATCAAAAAGGTACTCAACAGTGTCTCTCACCATTTCATCACTTAATTTCTGAACATTACAGGTAATAATCTAGAAATCACATCCCCCGAAAACAAGTCAACGTTGTTAGTGTCGGGCTAAGTTTTGAAGTGAAGTCGGGCGAGATCCTGGCTGTACTGCGACGTCACAACAAGAAGCAAGGGACTGTTGGATGTATTAGCTGGAGTTCGAAAGGTAATAATACAATCATTCAATTAACACTGTGGTGTAGTCAAGATGAAACCGTCAGGTCAGAAATAGCTTCAGATTCTGAGAGAGAGTTCAGCCAACACGGAACCTACTCATAAAATGAATGTGAGGCAAAAACCTGTTCTGTTTCGAATATTACACTGTAGAATCCTAGACAATCCTTTACTTCCTATCTCTCTTGCAACTCTTATGACAGACTCCTATCATTTCATCAGGGCCAAAATGTTTCTCGAATTGAAGTACCTAACTCGTATCTGTATCAGATCTGTGATTTTGACATTCAACGGTTTCGACTATTTAGCTCTCTTGATACTGATGGGTGCATGGTGGCATCCACCACCATTAGTATCCTAATTAAATCCCACGTGTGAGGCATGTTTCTACTAATGCTCTCTCTCTCTCTAATGCAACTATTCAGCGCCGACCTGAAGACTGAGATGACCGAGCCTATTTGCTGCCCTCTGGCCACATTTTCTATGGCTGTTCCTTGATCAAGAGTGTTATTTCTTAAGGGGTGTAAAAGTGGGTGTACTCAAAAGAACCTATCTTAAACTCTTCTTGTGAACTACTATTATATTTTGACCAGATACTGAACGTTTCAATGGGGTATTTCAGAAACTATCCGGCGACATCGTGATCAACGGGCAGCCGGTGGCGTCGACGAGCTGCGCAAGGTGGCGGCGTACGTGAGCAGCGAACGCACCTGTGCGCCGCCATGACGGTCGAGCACACGCTGCGCTCCACGCCGCGCTGCGCCGGCCGCGGACCACCACAACCCGTCAAGATGGACGACAGGAGACGGGTGAGTCAGGAATTGGGGACGACAGGGACCTAGTGAGTGAGGAATACCCCCGAAAGGGCATATCATTCTCTCACTCATCTCACTGTACTTTTCCTGGTACCGGTCAAGCACATGCTGCTCTTCCACGCCATGCTACGCAGACCGAGGGGCTTCCACAACCACGTCAAGATGGATGATAGAGACCGGGTGAGTAAGGAAATGGTACAAAAGGGCAAATCTTTCTCTCACTCATCTCAGTAGAAATGAAATAGACATAGAAAATTCTTTATTCAATTTAAGTCCTTATAGAACATTTATGAATGTCAAATATTATGTAAGCTACCGCTGATTCGGAAAGTTGATTTCTACCTGAGAAGAATCAGCAAGAAACTCAGTAGTACTCTTTTCAAATTATAATCATTACAATTTTCATTCTGTTATAATAAAAAAAAAAAATTATTAAGATTACAGTTACATATGAAATCATGCTTTTATCGTTTAGATAATCGTCAAAGTAAAATTATGGAATCAATTATACATATAAATAATAGGCATAGAAATTAACAAGTCCAGGAATCCACTTCATTTAAATAATCTTCTACATTATAGTAGCCTTTCTGCATTAAGCAGTTTTTGATATGAATTTAAATTCATGTAATGGTAAGTCAATAAGTTTTTGTGGTAACTTATTAAACATTTTTATGCTCAATCCCACAAATGAATTGCCAATTTTATGAAGTCTATTTCGTGTGTTAAAGCTATGAAAATCAGATTTTCGCGAGTAAAGATGCAAGTTTTTACGTACAAACATAATACAATCAAAAATGTATTGAGATGCTACCGTTAAAATATTTATTTCCTTGAATAATTCTCTAAGTGAGTCACGTGATCTAAGGCCATAGATGGCACGGATTGCCCTCTTCTGCAATATGAAGATAGCTTGTAAATCAGCACCGGATCCCCACAGCAATAGACCATATGACATCAGACTATGAAAATAGCTAAAATAAACCAGTCTTGCAGTCTCAATATCAGTCAGATCTCTTATTTTTTACTGCGTATGCAGCTGAACTAAGTCTTCCTGCCAAGGCAGCGATATGGGGGCTCCACTGCAATTTTGAATAGAGTGATACCTAGAAAAACTGTGGAGTTTATAATTTCAATAGGTTCATTATTCATGACTATATTAATATTGACCTGCCTTACATTAGGCATTGTGAACTTTACACATTTAGTTTTCTTTGAATTAAGAACTAAGTTATTAGAAGTGAACCAGTGTAGTACTTGAGAGAGTGTGTTATTGACATCGTCAACATTTTCTTTTGTCTATCAACCTCAAAAATCAAGGATGTATCATCAGCAAATAACACAATCTCACATAGATCTTTAGTATAGTAAGGAAGGTCATTTATGTAGATTAAAAACAGCAGCGGCCCCAATATGGAGCCCTGGGGTACACCCATAACTAATGGGGCGCCGAAGAGTCAATTCCATTGACATGCACCTTCTGTATCCTATTAGATAAATAAGATTTGATTAGACTAAGTGAGTTGTCTAAGACACCGTAATGGTGTAACTTCATGAGCAACGTTTCATGATTACGCAATCGAAGGCTTTGGACAGATCACAAATATTCCAATAGCATCCGCTTCCTTTCCCACGCATCAAAGACATGCTTGATAAGTGCCACTCCAGCATCAGTAGTGGATTTACCTTTTGTAAATCCAAATTGCTTACTGTGCAATATTTTATTCAAATTCAAATGAGCAAAACTGGATGAATATTACTTTTTCAAAAATTTTGCTTAGAGCTGGAGTATAGAAATGGTCTGAAGTTAGACGGATCACTTTTCTCTCCCGATTTAATAATGGTATTATTTTACTGTATTTCATCATATCGGGAAATACACCGTCGTCAACACATTTATTGAATATCAAGCTAATGGGGTGCGATAGCATGTATTATATTTTTTAGTATCTACCGAGAGACCCACAAATCCTCAGTTGGCTTCATGTTCAATTCTTTAAATTTTTAAAATTGTATCAGCATTGATATGAGTAAATTTAAAGGTAGTCTTGCATTCATCAACATGTGATTTGAGCAGAAGCAGCAAGATTTGCGCTTGAGTTAGTTTGGTAGTGGTAGTGACTGCTATACTAGAAAAGAAAGACTGAAAGTTTCTGCTACTTCAGAGTCAGAAACAACTGATTTGCCATCAATTTAAGAGAGAGCTTGTTTTCTTTTGTTTTATTTTTACAAGTCTCTTTATTTATGATCTTCCATGATATTTTACTTTTATTAGTGGTTATATTTATAATTGTCTTTCAAATAATTGATTTTGCCATTGCACATACTTTTTTGAATAATTTTGAGTATGTTCTGACATATTCAATTAACTTAGGGTCATTTGGTTAGCTTTGATATCATATAATTCAAATAACCTCTTTCTGCTTTTGTAGATGCCTTGAGTGGCCCAGTCACTGAATTTACTTTTAGAAGTATCTAATTTAATTGTTTTCTTAGTGAAAACCTTATTAAATTCCTTTTCCACTACATTAAAAAGCTTATCATAAAGTATATTAGCATTTCCATCATTAAAGGATAATGCAGGCATCTTTCTATATATGTTATCTTTAAATTTTTCTTTACGGTTTGCCGTAATTGGTCGACACACAAAACTGCTCGAAGAAGGTACATGACGGTATTCCAACTGTGCTATCTGTCCACTATGATCTGAGTTTATAAAGTTTATTATGGATTTATCTAATACATTACAATTGCAAAATATGTTATCCAAGCAAGTAGCTGTGGTGGGGGTAATTCGCGTGGGTTCGTTAAACAGATGATGTAAGTTAAACGATTTGAAAATTCAGAAAACGCATCGAGTTCTGTGAATTATCTAAAATATTTATATTAAAATCCCCGCACACAACTACTTTTTTATTAGATGAACATATTTTTCTTAGTACTTCTTCCATAATGGATTCAAATGAAATAAAATTCCCAGAGGGGGCCTGTACACACAGACAATGACATGTCGTTCAAGCTCAACACAAGCAAGCTCAATAGTTCGCTCATGAGAAAGTGAAACAATATCTTTGCGTTCTTTAAATTTAATAAAATTGTTTAACAGAATTAGTGACCCACCTCTGATTGCCGACCTTCTCGTGAACGAACTACCGATGCTATAGTTATCTATATTAATAATTAATTCATACTGCCTTAACCAATGTTCGGTAATACATAATATATGGACATTCATTTTATTTAAAAATAATTCGAGTTCAAGTAATTTTCCAGACAAACCCTGTATATTCTGATGAATAAGGTTTAGGTAATTAGGGTGTCCGTTTGTCATTGGTTTGCTAGAGGATTCCTCTATTGTCTCAGACTCTAATTTAAATTAATTTTTGGAAGTACTTCCAAGGTCTAAACATATTATAATATTATAAGCTAACAAAGTAGCCAATTCTCTTTTAATTTTATAAGGCAAATAAAAAGTTTTGCCAGTCAACAAAAACTTATTATCAATAAATTTGTTTGTGTCAAAAAACACAAACTTGTCACTATGATTATATGTCAAGTTGTATATAATGTATTCAACAAATGAATACTGTTATTTTGGCTAGGTGTGTAATACCTAGAAAAAGGGAAGGCACACAAAAATTTTTTTTACATTCAACTCACATAGGGTTGAGAATCCCTGAAGTAATTCTTTTTTACTAATTTCTAAGGCATTTCCAATCATAAGAATGATTATGGACTCCTTGCTAAATTTACACTTTCTCATCTTGTCAATAATTTGATCTAAGGATGCATTAGGCATACAATAATTTGTTACACTACATTTACAGTTTTCATTTAGAAGAGGTCCATAACCAACTCCTATACTATCAGAAAAAATTGCAACTTTATTATTATTATTTACTAAGTCAATAGTATCCGAGGGCTGAGGTTCATCTTCTACCTGGTCAGCGAGGCCGGGCCCTGTCCTGGATGACACTTGCATTGTTCAATAAAGTGGCTGGCAGCGAGATGTGTCGCTTATTTGTCTTGGGCCGAGTTGTATCTATCGGTCATACGCTGTAATGACCGGTGTAGCCGCGAGATGTCAGCTAACTTTTACTATATAATTCTAGACTATCAAGAGGTCTATACATTGTTTTCTTAATATATGTTTTTCTGTGGCATTTTGTCTTCTAACTAATTTTTCAGTTTTCTTGATATAATTATTTATTTTAATATATTCTTAAGTCTATTTTTACTGCCTATTCTAACCCTATCGTTCTCCGAACATAAGTGTGTTCTCTGGATAGCCCCGCGCAGCCGGGACCCGATCAGTTCTTCATATAGGCTGTGGGTATGTAATGCCTCTTGACATTGCTTGTCTTCCTCATACTGTTGTATGAGTTGGTTGGCGTCCGGAGCCACCTCAAGGTCATGAATGCGTTGCCAGAGCCCGCTCATAGGTCCACTGCACTGGTCAAAGTTGGTCACGGTGTCAAGTAGTTTGATCTCGTTGTACCAGGACATCCATAAGCTGAGCATGTAGGTCGGCCAGTTCACACTTGAGTTGGGGTTGTTATTAATTATTTTAAGTGATTCCTCTTCATTTTCATCGCGTTCCTTAAGGATTTGGGTGTTGTCCTCCCTAAGGTCTTTATTTCCTCAAGGGCCCTCTTTAACTAGCTCTAATTCCTGGGAAGTTGTCTTCGCGTCATCTTCTTAGGGGTAAGCTCACAACCAGACATATCTGGAATGATTTACAAATGAGTGTAAAACAAATGTTTGAACCGGTTTGAATAAGAGTATTGTATCCTAAAACACAGATAAGTACCTATATTACTTTGTAACGTTTTTAAAAAAAAAAAAGATAAAAATTAGTTCTATGTTTAAAGGTTTAAAAAAAATGGTGGAGTGGGATAAAATTTAGAGATTGTTTAATTACCTTCGGGCGCCAATCCCACCCCGTAGACTCCTTCCTGGATAGCTGGTCGGGGCTTAAACTTTTAATCGCAAGGGGGATGAAATACGTTCAGTGAGATAAATTAAAAGTTATTTCTGTTGT